>JAPFFP010088941.1:0-44787 GCA_026153255.1 Solanum medicagineum
GGTCTGCGTACATTCTACCCTCCCCAGACCCCACTTGTGGGATTTTACTGGGTATGTTGTTGTTGTTGTTGTTGTTATCTTTGGGCACTTTTTAGGGCTTTTCATCCCTAATGTTGGATTGTATTCTGCAACATGTTTTCTCTCATGGATAACTATATGTAGCTCTATCAAGGGGAATCTCAATGGACACAATGAAAGTATTGGTAGTGACTGAACACCTTTCAGCTATTAATGTAAGCAAAGGTATGTTTCATACATCTTGTGTATTCTCCCATTTATAAGCCAACAATACTTTGATGGCAGCTCCTGAACTACAAAAACCCCTTGGAAACTGTTGCCTGAGCTTAAGCTAGGAATAACAGTATCATCACATTTTTTTGCTTGCTCCACTTTTTCTATTACTCTTAACATTGGGTTGCTTTGGTGGAGAAAGATCATCAAAATAAGGTTAGACACTATTACTAGTGGACTTTTGTTTGGTTATTAAATCAAACTACCTTTGTATTACTCCGTAAAAAACAAAGTCTGTTTGTTTCTTCTGTGAAATTCTAACACATATAAGAAGCACTAGACGCAACTGAATTGTTGCTGAGAGGAATTTACACATTTCATCGAATGAAAGATGCCACTCAGAAATGAAATGCTGTGAACAAATTGGGTGAAGGAGGTTTTGGACCTGCTTATTAGGTTAGTTTTTGTTGGATTTTTAATATTGTATTTATTAATCCTTTAATCCCTCCCCCTCGATTAAGCAGCTGCTTATGTAAGAATATAGTGACGCCCTTGGTGCTTTTCTCATGAACACGTTACATATACATTATTTTTACATTGTTAAAACAAAAATAGAAAAGAAGTCATTTCCCTAATTATCTTCATCATCATCATTTATCAGTGGTTCCTCGCCAAGTAACTGTACCCATTCACCTAATCCGTCAAAATTATGATATCATTTCCGACCTTAATAAATTGTATGCCCATTCTGCCACCTTTTATAAATACGGACTGAATATGCGTTAGAAAAGTAAATCCCTCCCCTACGGAACCAAAGAAACAGGCCCAAACTTCTAAACCACCTGCTTCCAGAGAACAATATCATGGTAATGTAGACCTAACTAGTTATATTAGATCCTTGGGAAACACCACAAGTACGGCCAGCCTATATTTGAACGAAAATTCCATGTCATCCAGCTGAGCCTAGAAGAAGGTGACTCGCGCAGACACCTGACTCCTTTACAAAAATATTCCTCGATCTGTTCTTGATTATTTTTAAGGAGTGAAAAGCCTAGGATTGTGTCTATATGGAAAATCTATAACATTGGTGCGCAAGAGATACTGTCACTTTTCCAACCCTACAGCACCTTAATGCTTCGCAAGCATCGTCTGCCACTTTTCCAGCCCCAAAGAAACAGAATGCTTCGCAAGCGTCGCCTTGAACGGATGCCACAAATTACGCCGGTTCTGTATAACAACCAATACAAATGTTTGTCCCCAGCAAACGCCTCCAACCTGCACTCTATGCAAACAGGTTTTCACTTTTATCCTTCACTTTTTCCCCTGCTTATTATTCAATCGCACTGGCTTATCAAATTATTATCCTTAACCATTTTCACCTGTTCCCCTTTGTATGCAGATTATCTGTCAGGAATCACGTTTACAAATTGGGTTCATCTTCAAGATTGCTTTGGCATATAAACTCAGTTGCATATTCGGTGAGTTGTATAATGTTACAGCTAATAATGACACGTAGACATCAAGTGAATATTTCTTCTGTTTTTTCTTTTACAGATTGGTAGTTTTTCCCGTC
The DNA here is from genome assembly GCA_026153255.1 of Solanum medicagineum. NCBI lineage: Eukaryota > Viridiplantae > Streptophyta > Magnoliopsida > Solanales > Solanaceae > Solanum > Solanum medicagineum. Next base: position 1,805 of record JAPFFP010088941.1, read on the forward strand.
AGCATCTGTGTTTCCTCAACACCAAAGATTGGATCCTTTGTACCGATTCCCAAATTGCGATGCTCACCTCAACACTTATGCGGTATAATTGTTACACATTTAACTTGGTTTGCATTAGTTGATCATCTTCTTAGACCTTATTGATTGTTTAATGAATACATTAAACTGGAAAATTGATGAATGTAGCATGGATACTACTGTGAGCTTTGGCATTTCCAAGTTGAAGAATCTGCTCAGAGTTTGTCCAGGTAATGAATTTAATAAATCGTATCTTCGATCTAACCACAAAATTGCACATTCACGTGGTAAAGAAGAGTCAAAACTTTTCTTTGGTGTAACAATTACTCTCTTGGTAGATTTTGCCTATCAAAGTGCTAACATATGTCAATATTGTGAGGAGTTGACGAGCAGGCTGCGGTCAGATATTCACATCAACCTTCCTGCATTGCGAAAACTTAAAGCCATGCTCCTTGTAAGGCCACAACATTTTATCTACAAAATAATATTTTAACCAGATTCGGCTTAACCCAAGGTGAAGCTAAAATTGAGATCTTTACAGGATATCTTGGACAGTTTTGAGATCATAGAGTTCTCGGATGTCGAGAAAGGAAGCAAGTAAAACAACTCTACACGTGCAGGAATCATTCAGGAAAATTGAACAGGTTCATCCTCAACCTCAGCTCAAGGAAGACAAGTGGTGGTTACCAGTTGTTTGTGTTCCTTCCAGTGGCATATCTGACAAGGAAAGGAAGCACTTGGGACAATAGCACGACTGGTGCCAACCAAATTCACAAAGCAGCAATGGCCATCAATAGCAGCATCCGTGCTGAAATGGAAATTCCAGCATCATACCTGCCAACAATCACTAAAGTGCCGTTCAGGAATTGTACCAAATACTTGTTTGAGTAAGTTAACTGACAAGTTGAAGTACACAGATTATAATACACAAACAGGTATATTGCAGGACTAATAAGGAAGTAGTTTGACTACACACTGGAAGGGCAGGTGTTGGAAACTCTTATGTGTCGTCGCAGGTGTTCCTATGCAGTGTAAACAGAAGCTACGAACATAAAGCTTTAACGCTTCCCGACACAGTTGAAGCTTTAATGTGTACGGAGAGATGTACATCATGCATGCCTCATGCTAAAAGATCTCATCTCTGATGGTCGGTATATTTATAACTTATAATTAAAAAACCAAATTCTGTCATTCACTGTTTATTATTCTGTCACATCCTTCAATGAGGACATTTTAGTTCACTTTCATTTGCATTTTAATTTGGAATAATTTAACAACACATATATTTCAAGACAAGCATAATTGATAGCCAAAATGCTTATAATATGCTCAATTGGTTACTGGCATAGTGCCTACAACATACACCTAAAAAAATATAGTATAGCTAGCATTACACGATGTGACACCCCGTACCTCCATGCTCTTATGTACCCATGTTTTTAGCATCATTTTTTTAGGTGTAGAGTGTATTAGGGTCATGGGAGACCCCTAGTACTTGGACAAGTTCAAGACTTACCTCTGAGTTGAGTTTTGGGTGTTGGTGCATACAAGGGCCAACTTTAAATGAGCATAACCTTTAGCAAACTTGGAACTGGGTGGTCCATGATATGTCAAATGAAAGCCTTTTGAGTTAGCTTTGCAACACACTTGGTTTCACCTCATTATGTGGCCGGATAAAGAGTGATATCGCACGGACAGCTTGACGAGCAGTTATGTGTTGGACGGGCCGTTTGGATAGCTTAGGGCAGGAAAAGGCCATTTTTGGCCTAAAGAATATGATGCGGCCAGTGGCACGGTACATGTGGCTTTCCACTGACCGTGTGGAGGGTCGTAGGGATGTGCAAGAGAGGCAAGATTGGCTTGAGGGGAGATTTCAGCTAAGTGAGGTGCCATGGGCACCCTTGACTGGACGTGTGAAGGTTGACAGCTCATGGGGCTGGGGTGTGAAGTGGCTTGGCCATATCTTGTTGTCCAAGTGTGGTGCAACGAACCACTACACGGACAGTGAAGCACCACACGGCTCGTGAAGCGATCCGTCAAAGTGATGATGACGCTAACTTCTTCCCAAGTGTTCCTATTTCAATTTGTTTTCCTGAGTCTCATGTCACGGGCACTACACACGAACCGTGGAGTGCCACACAACCATTCAAGCCTCCAGTAAGGCAACACTTTTGCCAATTTTTCCATCTGTTCACTAATGGTGTTTTCGTAAATTCTAATTACTCTAATGACCTTTTTAGACTTCTAATGCTATCTTAACCTGCCCAAATGACCTAAACCCTCTTCCAAAGGATCAAACTCATTACTCTCATCTCAAATACACTCTCAAATTCTTCAAGAGCCTCCACCAAAACCCCAATACCAATCCAAGGAAACTTAAGAACAAGTTTGGATTCCAAGACCCACTTCCAAGCTTCCATTCTTTCCTAACTCAATTCCAAGGAACTCAAGGTCTAAGGTATGTAGGTTTCAACCAATGGGTCCTTTCTCCTTTGGTGCCTAACTTTTTTTTTACCCGAATTGCATGATTCTACATTGATTTACTTATGGATATTACATATTATGAATTTGAGTACAAAACTATGTTGGGGTTTCATAAACTTGTGACTATCTAAGCATGTTTTGAGCTATGAATCTAAGATCCAGTGTTGGGTTTAATTAAGGGTTTTGATGTATATTGCTTGAGGGTGTTACCAAGTATTTATGGGTTGTTTTACATTGGTTTTCCTCCTGTGTTTCCACTCTTGAATTGCATGATTTTAAACTAGCATTTCACACCCGCTAAATGTTTGATAAGATGTCTGGTTATGATTCTTGAGTTGTTGATGGTTTATTGCAAGGTTTACAAGTCATGTCACTTCATGATGTTGTGGGCTACTAAGTATGTTTTGAAATCATGAAATTATATATGATTCTACAATTCTCTGTTGTTTATGAATTATTGATTTCTTATGTGAAGGTTTATGTTAAAGCCTACTAGATGGGGTTATGAACTATGTTGTATGTCTCACCCTCTAGTACAAGGCCAATTTCTACATATAGGGGTTATAAACTATGTCATACACCTTATCCTCATGTACGAATCAATGCTACTCACTTACTCATATCTACATAAAGGGGTTATGAACTATGTTGTACTCCTTACCCTCGTGTATGATTTGAGGTTATGCAATGTACTCATATGAAGGGGTTATGAACAATGTGGTACGCCTCATCCACATATGTGATTCAATATTATGTATTATCTCATGCTCACATGTAGGGGTTATGATCTATGCTACCTTCCACCCTCATATGCTATTCACTATCTCATGTTTACATATAGGTGTTATGAACTATGCTATCTCTTTACCCGCATGTACTACCCATTACCTACTAGAAGGGGTTATGACCTATGTTATATCTCTCACCCTCTAGTACAAGGTATTTGGATGATCTAATCATGTCACCTTATTATGTTAAACAAGTTATGCAAGTATGAATATTTTCAAGCATGTTTTACTTCTAACATCATGCATCCATGCCATATTGCTATATGCTTAGTTGTTATTTAATTATGCATTTCGATTATGTATCCATTTCTTGTTGAAGTGCAACCCCCATACTTAGTATATTCATACATACTAAAGCATATTCTATGCCTACATGATATCACCATGTAGGAACCAGAGCCCCAATTGATTCTCCTTCACGTGGCTAGACGGATTGTTCAAGATAGTTTTTGGTGAGTCCTCATGTCCGGGGACAATATATATCTTCTCTCATGCTTATGTTTGGATTATATCTTGTATATTTGGATTACCTATTATCATTACTATAAGAGTGAACCCGGTTGCTTGTCTTGGCCCACACTAAGTTCTATGTTTAGAGGTGTTGCTGGACAAGCATGTAATGATACTATAAGCTTGACTCTCTTGATGTTTTTTATGAAATGAAGGTTTCCCCTTAGTCCATATGCCTTTATTTCTACTCTTTTATTGTTGTTTAATTGCTTCCATGACTAAGGATGTGTAATGATATGTTAAGAGGTTTGCTTTGTGTTCCTTCGGGGAGCCTATGCACCGTGTCACATCAAGGCCCTAGTTTGGGTCGTGACAAACTTGGTATCAGAGTACTAGGTTGTTAATGGTCCTTAGAGTCCAACACACTACGTCGATTAGAGTTATTGATGGTTGTGAAGTGCGTCATGACTATAAGTGAGAGACTACGAGGCATTTTAGGAAATGTTTCCCTTCTTCATGATCTATGTCATGCAGTAGAGTTAGGTCCGCTAGGGCTTATTGCTAATCCCTAATCGTTACATTTCAGAATATGTCTCAAGCTACTCAGGACGGTCATATATAAAATGCGGAGGTTCGTAATGCTCTATGGTTATTGGCCAAAACAGTAACAACATTTTGACAACTCAACTTAATCAACAAGCGAGTGCTCCCGAGACTTCAAATGGTGAGAAGAGGGGTAGTGAGGCAAAGAGGGCCCATGTTGAGGGTAAGTTCCAACGTTTCAAAGATAGAGGTGATGTTATATGTCCAACATGTGATATGGTTCATAGAGGCCTATGTTTGAAAGACACCAATGCTTGTTTCTGCTGTGGTGAAAGAGGAGCATAAGAGGAAAGATTGTCCTCATACTCGAGGAACAGGTGAAGATGTTTATCCTCAAGGTGGTTCCCCAAGGCACAATCGGTTCTATGCTTTTCAAAGGTGGCAAGGGGTTGATGAAATGCCCAATATTGCTACTGGTATGTTGAGATTTTCTTTGATTCTGTTGTGCATGCTTTGATGGCTCCAGAGGTCCCTATTCCTCTCAGTATTCCTTTTGTTGTTATCAAGATTCTTGTGTGTCCTAAATGGTTGTGTGAGTTTATTCTTACTAGAAGGGTCTATGGGAATTGTTCCATAGTTGTGTTGCATTTAGGTCTCGCCTTGTGATTTTGTTGAAATAAATGTGGTGGCTAGAGAGATCCATAGGTTGGTTAGATTGGGAGTTAGGTTGGAAGAGGTTGATACTGGTGATATTGTGGTTGTTGATGATTCAAAATCTTTCTTGGATGATGAGGTAAAAGCAAAGCAAGGAATTGACCCTGCCTTGTTAGAATTAAATGCTTTGGTGAAGGTTGAGATGCAGAGGTTGTCTCCCAAGGGGGAGATGGTGTCATTTGGTACTAGGGTAGGCTATGTGTGCTTGTTTTGAAGATTGAGTTCACTTGGAAGTCCCACCCATGGAGGGTGTGGTCCGGTTTGGCAAGAAAGGGGATTTAGTTTTTGGTTTGTGAGTCCTTGTAGAGTGTTCAGGAGGATTGGTGAGGTTGTATGTGAATGGGGATTGCCTATAGATATGGATATGGTTTGTCCAGTTCTTCATGTTTCTAGGTTGAGGGAATGTATTGGTGACTCTAGTGTGATAGAACTCTTTGAGGTTGTGGGTGTTATGTAGGATAAGTTGGCTTAGGAGAAAGTCCCGTTGGAGGTATTGGATGGAAGGGTGGAGAAGTTGATTGATAAGGATGTAGTATTTGTCAAATCCTATTTGAAGAATCGTCAAGTCAAAAGTGTCTCGGGGAGCCGGAGCGGACATGGAGAAGCAATATCTGTATCTCTTTCATCCTATTCAAGCTTATGATAACACGTCAGGTTCTTTTTTTTTTATGATTCCAAGTCCTTATGTTTCAGCCCTATGTCATTGCATGCATTCATTTTTATATTGACAAAGTTTTATGGTAATTTTGATGTGCATGTTGGGACTTTTTGAAAATCATGTTTAAGTGCATTTGTTGCATCCATGTTAGGCTAAAATCTCCATGAATGATTTCCTTGTGTACGCTTCTTTGACATTCGCTGAAGAATGTTCCCAAGGGGGAGATTGTGACACCACATACCTCCATGCTCTTATGTACCCATGTTTCAAGCCTCATTTGTTTAGGTGGAGAGTGTATAAGGGTCATGGGAGACCCCTAGTACGTGGACAAGTTCAAGACTTACCTCCGAGTTGAGTTTTGGGTGTTGGTTCATGCAAGGGTCAACTTTAAATGAGAATAACCTTTAGCACACTTGAAAATAGTGGTCGAAAACATGTCAAATGAAAGCCCTTCGAGTTAGCTTTACAATGCATTTGGTTTCCCCTCATTTTGAGGTCGGATGAAGGAGTTATGATTGTTTTCGTGAGACCTTCCCGTGCAGTGATGTAGTTATGATTGTTTTCGTGAGACCCTCCCGTGCAGTGATGTCAAAAGGACAACTTGACGAGTAGTGATGTGTTGGACGGGCCGTTTGGATAACTTTGGGCTTGAAAAGGCCATTTTTGGCCTAAGGAATATTACGCACCCAGTGGCAGGGGCTGTGTGGCTTGTACTGACCGTGTGGAGGGTCGTGGGGTTGTGCACGAGAGGCAAGATTAGCTTGAGGGGAGATTTTGGCTAAGTGACGTGCCACGGGCATCCTTGACTAGCGGTGTGAAGGTTGACCGCTCGTGGGGCTGGGTTGTGAAGTGGCATGGCCACATTTTCTTGTCCAAGTGTGGTGTAACAAACCACTACACGGACCGTGAAGCACTACACGACCCGTGAAGTGGTCCATCAAAGTGACGATGACGCTAACTTCTTACCAAGTGTTCCAATTCCAATTTTTTTACCTAAGTCTCATCTCATGAGCACTCCACACGACCCGCGGAGTGCCACACGACTAGTCAAGCCTCTAGTGAGGCAACACTTTGCCAATTTTTCAATCCGTTCACGAATGGCATTTTCGTAAATTCTAATTACTCTAATGACCTTTTTAGACTTCCAATGCTATTTCAACCTTCCCAAAAGACCTAAACCCTCTTCCAAAGGATCAAACTCATTACTCCCAACTCAAATACACTCTCAAATTCTCTCAAGAGTCTCCGTCAAAACCCCAATACCAATTCAAGGAAACTCAAGAACAAGTTTAGATTCCAAGACCCACTTCCAAGCTTCTATTCTTTCCCAACTCAATTCCAAGGAACTCAAGTTCTAAGGTATGTGGGTTTCAACCAATGGGTCCTTTCACCCTTGGTACCTAACTCTCCTTTTTACCCAAATTGCATGATTCTAAGTTGATTTACTTATGGGTATTTATGAATTTGACTACAAAACTATGTTGATGTAAATTACTTGAGGGTGTTACCAAGTATCTGTTGAAGGTTTTACATTGAATTTTCTAGCATGATTTCACTCTTGAATTGCATGGTTTTACTCTAGCACTACACACCCTCTAAGTGTTTGGTAAAATGACTTGTTATGGTTTCTTGAGGATTTGAAGGTCCAATGCATGTCTTATGAGTTAAATGACTATATGATGATGATATGATGAAATGATAATGAAATGAATGCATGTAAAAGGTGCTCTCTATATATAGTGTTGGAATGTGACCATGCCCTACCCGGGGGTTGTAATCCGAGTAACCTTATTGGGGGTTTGTACCCATCAACCTATTGGGGGTTTGTACTCCGGCACCAAGGGTGGTAGGTGCGATGATCCACCAATGTTGTTTGGGGGTTGTACCCATCAACTAATCAGGGGGTTTGTACTCCGCCACTAAGGGTGGTAGGGTGCGACGATCCACCAACCTATTGACGGGGTTTGTACCTCAATCACCAAGGGTGGTAGGGTGCGATGATCCACCCATAGCTAATGGTCTCTTCTTACACATATGCTATGTCCTATGTAAGCATGTTGTACTTAAGCACTAATCAGGCATATCATATTGTTATTATGCTAGCTATTGTCTATCTCCATGCATTTCAACTATGATGCCTATCTCTTGTTGCATTGCATCCTACATTCTTAGTACATTCTCTATGCCTACATGATGTCACTATGTAGGGACCGGTGCATAAGTTGATCATCTTCCTCCACGTGGCTAGTTTAATACTACTCAAGCTAGTTGGTGAGTCCTCCACTTCGTGGATCTTAGTCTAAGTTTCTCTTATTATGTATCGAGACACAGTTCTTTATTGTTTACTTTAGCTATGAGGGTGAGCCTGGTTGCTTTGTCTTGGCCCCCGCTCTTATATATATAATAGAGGTGTTGTTGGACATTCTATGTATCTATGCTATGAGCTTCGACATCTATCGACTCTTATTATTCATAATATGTAAGTGTTCCCTTAGCCCACTTTGTCCCAATTTACTATTTCTTGTTGTATTCTATTGCTTCCACGACCAAAGATGTGTAATGATATGCTACGAGGCTTGTTTGGGGTTCCTTCGGGTTGCCCATTTGCCGGTCATGTCTAGGCCCTAGGCTTCGGTCGTGACACCTGTTTTCACTATGTGTCAATATGTTTTCAAATGTATTCAATAAATTAATGTCCAATTGAGATTCTAGTATAAACAATTCATAGTTGCTTAAACAACTTACGGTTGTTTATTATAAACAATCATATTTTAATCTACACAACCACTTGTTGTTTATCTATTTTATACAAGATATGATTGTATAAGCAAATTAAAATTACAATAAGTATTGAGATAAAGAATAATATATAAAACCATTAACTTTTCACAAGATATGAAATTATTATCTAGCGAATAAGTAATGCTATATATGAATAAGTTGTTCATTAGTAGATTCAAAAAAATTGTGATTATCAATATATTAAAATTAATCACCTGCTGAAAGACTCCTTTTATCACTATTTGTCAATACATTTTCAAATGTGTTCAATAAATTAATATCCAATTGAGGTTCTAGCACAAACAATTCTTAGTTGCTTAAACAACATATGGTTATTTATGCTAAACACCCATATTTTGATCTACACAACCACTAGTTATGCATCTATTTTATACAAGATATGATTGTATGAGCAAATCAAAATAACAGTAAGTATTGATATAAACAATTATATATAAAACCATTGACTTTTCACAAGATGTGAAATTATTACCAAGCCAACTTGCCCCCAATAAGTTAGTGTTGTGTATGATTAAGTTGTTTATTTGTAGAATCAAAGTATTTGTTATTAATTATTATTTTAAAACTAATACCCATTAAAAGATCTATTTTATCAGTATGTATCAGTACATTTTTAGATGTGATCAATAAATCAATGTCCACTTGAGGATCTCATATAAATAATTTTAGCTATTTAAACAACTGACTGTTGTTTATACTAAACAATCATGTGTTAATAACTTGTATTTATGTAAGCAATCACCAGTTCCTTACCTACAACTAAAGCAGTCATATTCACACACAAATATTAGTAGTCAAAACAATTTTGATAGAGAACTAATTCAGTCACAAGTACCATACAAATTAATTTTGCTACAACTACAAATTCAGGAAGCTACACTTGTGCTTGTTCCTTCATTTTTTCTCACAAGATAAGGACATGTAGTTCTTTTGTGTCATATCTTTTGCATATCGAGCATTTGTTTTTTCCTCGTTTTTGAACCCCATTCTAAGATTGAAGGTGCCCTTTTTATCTCCTTTTTTCCTGGTTTGACTACCACATACGGACAAGGAATTTTAATATCTAAAAGCTCTGGAGGAAGTTTCTAACATTCTTCAAATCGCACTGGATGAATTTACTTCTCATATGCTTTTTTATATATCTATGGTGTATAGTATGGACAAATAAAGTCATAAATTCTTATTTAATAATCATTCTCAAATTGAGTTCTTATTACTGCAATAGCATGTGGACCTTTGTCCAAGTCAAACTCTTTACTTGAACATGTTCTATTACTTAGATCAACTATTGTCACTGCACCATGACCAATAATATCGAAAGTGTGAATATTTATTTGATGGGCCACTAGTGTATTGCTAATCGTCATATTTTTCATTATTTTTTTCAGCTAAAGGAACACAAATAGTTATGAGTTGTCCATCTCCACACATCTCTCACAAACCTTTTGAGCAAATTTTTTATTTATGAAATTAAAAAAAGTAGTAACAGGGAGCTCTCTTTCCTCCAAAAATATTGAGTTGACCGACTCTACAATATTAGTGGTCATCACATCATATCTGAAACATGAATGTGTGTGTGCTAGCTAAGAATCAGAACTATAAATAAGTAGAGAGTAGTTAAACAAGTTTCTATTATTTAGCCTAAACAAATAGTATTTGTTCAAACAATTATAAATTATTTATATGTACCTGATGCCAGAAAAATGTGCTCTACTCTATTAATCAAAACCATTATCCTCAAGATATTTGGCAACACCTATATTTGAATCCTTGATTTGTTAAAAATGATCATTAAACTCATCTATTTGATATGTTTTTGCTGCACCATAAAAATGATGAATTGAATCTCCACAGTGAAAATTCTACAAATGTTTTCACCAAGGTGTCTCATGCAAACTTCATAATGAGCTTCAGTATAAATGTTTAAAACTGCATTTTTAATAGATAGAAGTTGATTTGATATAATGCACAACTCATCAGTGTTGAGAACAATGTCAAACAACTGTCTAAAAAAATATTGATAAGATGCATCATATTCTGAATTGACTACACAAAATGCCATAGGAAAGATGTGTTGTGTATCATGTGCCACAATGGACAACAATACTCAGCCATACTTTTCACTCAAATGTGTTCCATCAATCGCTAAAACTTTTCTTGAGTAAACAAATCCACCAATCCAAGCTCCATAGGACACAAACAAATATAGAAACCTTCCAAAATCAAAAACCTTCATATTTCGTCTTGCTTCCTTCATTTACTACATGAATCATATAACGATATTTATTTATAACTTCATATCTATGTTCTGGAGTGTCATTTATCACGGACTTTGCAATCCGACTATTCATCAAATATTTCCAGTAGCTAATTTAACATTTTAATTCTACATGAAAGTTTTTTTTGATATCTTTTGTAGATGGGTCTTTTCCTTCACCAAATGCATTTCTAACGTATTTAGCAATGACGTCAGTTGATGCATGTCTATGATGACTTGTCAAATGTTGTACTCCACATGTGTGCATATTGTTATACTTAGTTATACAAAATCTATCAACACCCTTATAATTCACAGCTCGTCGTCGCCATTTGCAATTCTTATCTGCACATTTGACATTGTAGAATTTCTTTGTGTTTTTTACATACTCAAAACAAAAATTGTACTTCATTATGCCAAACCTCAATGGAACTCTCATTTCATGTTTCTTTCTGAAAGCTAAACCCTTAAAGATGTCATGACCCAAGCCTAGGGCTTAGACGTGACACGACGAATGGGGAACCCGAATAAACCCCAAACAAGCCTCTTAAGCATGCATAGCACATTCTTGATTGCAGAAGCATAAATAATAAATAAACAAGTAGCAAATAATTCTAGGGGAATTGGGACTTTGGACTAACGATATGAGGATGTTATCAGAAAGAGGATTAACATGTATCACATAGAAAACAAAGTCTAAGTGACGGGTAAGTACAACTAACGTTATAGGGCAATAACTACTTGGGACTTCCATCACAACAACACAATAGGCAATTTACACAGAGGGAACATGAGGTAAGGGAAATCTTACATAATTACATAAATATAAAGAGTCAACCTCATACGTATATGGCATAATCATACCCAATAATACCTCTAACCATGAATAGAACGGGGGCTAAGACACCTCCCAAGCTCACCCTCAAAAGATAATATCCAAAAATAAATAAGACTAAATAAAAGCATGCAAGTAAATAGATATTGTCCCTGAAAGTGGAGGACTCACCAATAGCTAATCTTCACTTGAACTGCCTCTCCACGTGGTGGAGGAGGAGGATGGAAAGGAGCTAAGGTCCTTGGTTAGATCATGTAGGCAAAAGTATGTTTTAGTACTTGGAATATACTAAGTATGTGGGGTGCAATGTAACAAGGAATATAAGCCATGATTAAACAATATGCATAATGGTAAATCATTAGATATAAGCTCAACATGACAGTATGATCAATACCATAATCAAATTATGCATGATGAATCAACATGTCACATAACGTACCGTACATATATGGGAAGGGACAATAATCGACATATAAGACCAAGAAAGATACTACTTGAAGTCTCGATGCTCACTCCACACCGGACAAAGCAGTGGTCTATTTTGTCAAGGTAAACAAACACTTAACTTACATGAACCTACCTATTTCAAATAAATGCTCCATCAACACCTTACGGGAACTCCATCCTTTTCAGTTAAGCTTACTTTAACAACCTTATAATACCACTACCCTTTTCGGCATTCAATTAACATGTTCCATAAGGGAACTCCACACTTTTTGGCTCATCATGCAATCATAGCTATATGGATTCATTAGCTAATTCACAAACCTATGGTGTCAACATAGTTATGGGATAATGATTATCTTCCAAGGTCCTCTCGGTGCCAGTTCACAGTCCCAAGAAATACTCAAATCATACTCATAGCTATAATATGCTAAGCATCATAATATCATAATAAGTTTATGGAGTAGCTCATCAAAACCAAAGCTTAATATATCAAAAGATAGGTTTTCACCACCTTTATAACTTTCATGACTTTTATAACACTTTCATCTTTCATGGCATGCATAATAGCCCATCAATTCATATTATTCATAATTCGCATATCTTGCCATAATGCCCTCAACATCATAGAAGCTTGACATAGATCTTATTTCAAAACCATGGTGCATACATATACATAAATTAAAACCATGCAAATCATAAGTAAATTCCAAGAGTTGCAAAATAGAATCACTTATTCATTATTCAAAGAACCCACCAAAATATAGTAAAGACTTGGTTAGGGCATCCTCAAACCCTTATATGAATCATATATTTCACATGATATTTCACTTCATAATAATGCACAAGGATAACCTATCATAAGATACTTCATATTATCTTCATGTAAAAGAGTTCATAAGATCATCATATAAAGCATAATGAGAAGAGAAATGGTTGGGCTTATGGAGGAAAGGTCTCCACAATCAAAACTCACATACCTTAGTAATTCAGCAGAGGAAAATTGGACTTGAAGTTGAGGACATTTGAAACCCTAGATTGCTTTCTTCTTCTTGAAGCCCTAGAAAACTTGGGAGTATTCTTTGGAGGGGTTTGAAGAGAAACCATTCACGAATCTCCAGGAGTAACCCACAAAGCCCAAGAAACTCCTAATATCCATTGGAATCAAAGGTCTAGGCTAATTTCTTATCACCTTTGTCTTTTTTAGATCCCTTTTAATGCCTTTAACGGACACCACATACCCTAAGAATGCAACTTCCTTCAACCAAATTTCACATTTGTCGAACTTGGCAAATAGTCTTTTTTCCCTCAATGTTTGCAACACTAGCCTTAGATGTTTAGCATGCTCCTCTTTACTCCAGGAATAAATTAAAATATCATTAATGAGCACTACTACAAACATGTCGAGGTAGGTTTTAAAGACCCTATTCATGAAATCCATAAATATTTTCGGAGCATTGGTTAGGCTGAAGGACATCATTGAAAATCCAAAATTCTCATATCTTGTCTGGAAAGCCATTTTGGGAATATCACACTCCCTTACACTTAATTTGTAGTACCCATACCGAAGGTCAATTTTTGAGAAGTGGTTAGCCCCTTGTAGTTAATCAAATAGGTCATCTATCCTTGGTAGGGGGTACTTGTTCTTCACGGTGACCTTATTGAGTTGCCGGTAGTCAATGCACATTCTAAGTGAGCCATAATATTTCCTCACAAACAACACCAGTGCACCCCAAGGCGACTTACTAGGCCTTATAAGTTCCTTTTTCCATAAGTCTTTCAATTGGTCCTTTAATTCTTTCAACCCATTCGGTAGGGAGGAATGGAAATAGGTGAGTATCAGGGAGGAGGTCTATACCAAAGTCTAATCGACTATCAGGAGGAATACAGGGAAGTTCATCAGAAAAGACGTCGAGGAACTCATTGACCACCACAATCGACTCTATAGAAGGGAATTTAGACTCGAAGTCCCTCACACGCACAAGATGATAAATGCAACCTTTGGAGATCAACTTTCAAGCCTTAAGACAAGAGATAATCCTTTACCACTGAATCACGATCTTCCCACTCAAGGATGGGTTCATTAAGGAATTAGAATCTAACTTTACGAGTCCTAAAATCAATAGTAGTATAATATGCATATAACCAATCCATCCTAATAATGATATCAAAATCTACCATGTCTAGTTCAACAAAATTACAAGGCAAAATTTCATGCAATATAGACACAGAGAACCCCTATAGACTCTTTTAGCAAGAATAAACTCACTGATAGGGTTCGACACTTCGAAGGGTTCACATAATAATTCGGGACACACATAAAGTCTATTAGCAACAAATGGAGTAATGAAAGAAAGAGCGTCACTCAAATCCAACAAAGCGTATACATCATAATCATAAACCTTTAACATACCAGTAACATTAGGCGCCTTATCAACCCCTTGTCTTCCTTGAAGAGCCTAAAACTAGTTGTGATGTGGAGAACCTCCTTGTTGGGCACCTTGTGCCCTTTGGTCACTATGACAATCTTTTCCTTAAGGATGACCATCCCTGCCCTTATTTTGAGCATGATAACATTCAGCGATTTTGTGGCACATCTTGCCATATCCAAGGAAAGCACCTACCACCATGATTTTTGTCGCACCTTCCACACATAAGATGATTTGGCCACTAGTCCCACCTTGAGCTTTGGGTTTGGGAGCCCTGTCATTAGCAAACCTTTGGCCTTGGGCATTGGAGGACCCTTGGCCTTGAAATTTGTGGCCTTGTTGGAAGCGACCACCCTTTGTGCCTTGAAGGCCTCCTTCAAGTCGGGCCCATGTGGACTCCTTCATCCTTCTCTTCTTGAGATTCTCCCCCTCAATTTGTTTGGTATATGTCATAAGCCAAGAAATATCCATGTCCTTAATGAGCATGGCGGTATGACACTTTTCATTTATCAAGTTCATCTTCGCATCCCTTAGCTCAATCGAAAAGAAGCAGTTAAGAAAAGCAACTTTGAATTCCTCCTAAGGAATGGGCTCATCATCCACCTCTCTATATTCCATTAGTTGTACTATGTTTAAGCAAGGCCCTTGAGTTGGTAGGCTGCTAATTCCACCTTCTCTTCCAAACTTAACCTCATGATAGCCAAGACTTTATACACTACATAGATGAACACTTGGGGGTCTTTTTCCATCATTGAGCTATAGAATTCTGGGGGGTTCATCCTTGTGAAATCCCTCACCCTTGAAGCCGGGATAGGAGCGTGAGGAGCTTGAACGACTTGGTTAGCCATGGCCTTTGCCAAAGAGTGATGATATTCTGGTGCTCGGCATGGGTGGCTCCTTCTTCTTTTGCTTGGGGAACTTATAGGGCAGGAGGGGCTGGTTCATCCTCTTGCGTGGGAGCTCTTTATGCTATTCATCTCTGTGGCATAATATAGAAGAGAAAAAGGCCACCTATTAGAGCTAGAAAACCTTATTTCAAATCTAAAGCACAACATAGAGTATGAAAAAGTGAACCATTTCCTAAAATGCCTCATAGCCTCTCATTCATAGTTATGATGCACTTCACAACCATGAATAAGACTCTACTCGATGCGGTGTGTTGGATTTTGAGGACAATTTGCAAACCTAGTACTCTGATACCAAGTTTGTCATGGCCAAAGCCTAGGGCCGAGATGCGACACGGCAAATGGAGACCCTGAAGGAGCACCAAATAAGTCTCTTAAGCAATCATAGCACATTCTTGGTTATGGAAGCATACATAATCAATAAACAAGTAGCAAATAATTCTAGGGGAAGCGGAACTTTGGACTCAAGCTATGGGATGTTATCGGGAAGAGGACTAGCATGTATCACATAGCAAACAAAGTCTAAGGGGCAAGTAAGTATGCTCATGCTATTAGGCAATGCGGACTTGGGACTTCCATCACAACAACACGATAGGCAATTTACACATAGAGGGAACTTGGGGCTAAGGAACTTTTCCATAATTACATAAACATAAAGAGTCAAGATCATACAAACATAGCATAATAATATCCAATGACACGTCTAACCATGAATAGAATAGGAGTCAAGATATCTCCCTGGCTCACCCCCAAAAGCTAGTATCCAAAAATAAATAAGTCCAAATAAAAGCATCAAAGTAAATAGATATTATCCTTGGAAGTGGAGGACTCACCAATGGCTAATATTTACTTGAACCGCCTAGACACGTGGAGGAGGAGGATGAAAAGGAGCTCTGGTCCTTACATGGTTAGATCATGCAGGCAAAAGTATGTGTTAGTACTTGAAATGTACTAAGTATGTGGGGTGCAATGCAACAACAAATATAAGCCATGATTAAACAATATGCATAATCATAAATCATCATATATAAGCTCAATATGCCATGTATGCTCAATACCACAATCAAAGTATGAATGAGGAATCATCATATCACATAACTTATCATACATATATAGGAAGGGATCATAACCGACATATAAGACCAAGTGAGCTACTACTTGGAATGCCAATGTTCACTCCACACTGGACAAGGAGTGGTCTTCTTTGCTAAGGTAAACCAAATACTTATCTTAGGGGAACCTCCCCATTTCGGATAAATGCTCCATAAACACCTTATGGGAACGCCACTCTTTCGGTTTATCTTACTTTAACAACCTTATGAGACCCCCAATATTTTTGGCATTTATTTAACATGTGCCATGTGGGAAATCCACCCTTTTTTGTCCATCATATTATCCTAGTTATATGGATCCATTAGCTAATTCACAACCCTATGGTGCCAACATAGTTACAAGGGTCATCTACCAAGGTCCACTTGGTGCTAGATCACAATCCCAAGGAATACTCAAATAATACTCATAGCTATAATATGCTAAGCATCATAATATCATAATAATTTCATGGAGTAGCTCATCAAAATAAAAGCTTCATATATCAAAAGATAGGGCTTCACCGCCTTCATAACTTTCATGACTTTCAAAATACTTTCATGTTTCATAACATGCATGATAGCCCTTCAATTCATATTATTCATAATTCACATATCTTGTCATAAGGCCCTTAACATCATAGAAGCTTGGCATAGATCTTATTTCAAAACCATGGTGGGTACATATACATAACTTAAAACTATGCAAATCATGAGTAAATGCCACGAGAGTTGCAAAATAGAATCACCTATTCATTATTCAAAGAACCCACCAAAACATAGTAAAGACTTGGTTAGGGCATCATCAAACACTCATACAAATCATAGATTTCACATGTTATTTTACTTCATAATAATGCACAAGGATAACTAATCATAAGATACTTCATATTATCATCATGTAAAAGAGTTCATAAAATCACCATGTATTGCCATAACTTGAGAACGCATAAAGAAGAAGAGGGATGGTTGAGCTTATAGAGTAAAGGCCTCAACAATCAAAACCTGCATACCTTAGTAATTTAGCAGAGGAAAATCGAACTAGAAGTTTAGGAAATCTAAAACCCTAGCTTGCATTCTTCTTCTTGAAGCCTTAGAAGACTTGGGAGTATTCTTGGGAGAGGTTTGAGACTTAAAGTGTTTTGAGTAAAGAGGAATGAGATAGATTAGGGTTGTAAGGACTAATTAGGGGTCTTTTGAAGGTCAAAACGACATAGTTATAGGCTTTAAATAATAGAAAAGGTCGAAGTTGCCTCTTCTTAAAATTATGCCAAACAGGACCACGAGACCCTATTTACGGGTCGTGGTCCATTCTACGGGCCATAGGTGAGGGTTTCCTCTAATAATATTTTTGAATCCTCAGAAACCTTCTTTGATCCTCAGCCTATAACATGACTTATGGTTGTTAAGTTCATCTATGGGCCATCTGATAAATCATATACCCAATTTCAGAAATCATCATTTTTACCAAGTCTAACCTTCAATCCACGAGCACTAGTTACGGCCTATGGAACTACTTACATCTCGTAAAACCCGTCGTTAACAACTGACGCTCAGAAAATTTTCAAAACTCATTTCTTGAACTTTTCATACTTCTCATAGGTGGGGCCTTACAAAAAAATCTCATGAAAAGTCTTCATGACTGTGGTGTTGAGCCTTCATCCTTTTGAGAGGATGTTGCACTTTCAGTTGCCCCTTCAATTCCTTCGGTATTGAAATGAAACTCAGGTAACCATATCTTTGTTATATCCTCAACTGATTCTTCTTATTTTGCTACATCTATGATATTGTGATCAAATTAGGGCACCTTTGAAATACTTCCTCTTGCTGGTTTATAATCAAATTCAAAAAACTTAACAACTTCTTCTCGCTCAACTATGTTGTTGGCAACTTCTGAAAATACCCCAATCATTTCATTAGATTCAAGAAGTTCTAAAGGCTCAATTTCAATCACATTTACTCTTAGAATAGGCAGAAGACCAACTTTATCAAAATCAGATAAATAAACATGCAAATCATCATCATCCTTTAATTTATTTCAAAAAAGGAGCTTTTTGAGATGCAACAATGTTGAGCTTATAAGTTACTAAAAAAGATTCTTTGGCTTTAAAATATAACTTACACCTAGAAATGATGATATTAACAAACCCATCATATGTAATATCTTTTCTTATCTGTATTAGTATTGTACGACCACCCTTTGACTTCCAACTATAACTCTTATCAGTCTCTATCCATTCACCATGTAAATATATCCCTGATAGTATTTAATCCTCCATTAATTATCACAATACCTGCAAGTATTACAAATATACATATATTAAAAATATTTAGAATATTATAATTAGTATATATAATTTTTTTTAATGTAAACAATATGTGGATGTTTAAACAAAATATGATTGTTTACATAAAATATATTAGTATAGTGCAAACTATTAATATAACATCATGTGATTGTTTAAACAAAGTATGATTGTTTACATGAATTATGTTTGCATGGTGCAACTCCTTAACAAACATGTGATTATATGTAAACATCATATAGTTATTTAAACAACATGCCATTTTTTAAACCCCAAATTCTTAATATACATATGTGAATATATGTAAACACCATATAGCTATTTAAGCAACATACCGTTGTTTAAACACCAAATCCTTATTATATATATGTGAAATGTAAACACCATAAAGTTGTTTAAACAACATGTAAATGTTTAATGTTTTTATAAACATGTCACACTTACTGAAAACGACTACAGGTTGTTTATTAAAAATAATTACACGTTGTTTAGCAAGAAATTAGAAGAATCAGTTGTTTATTTCATTAAAAAAATTAAAAATATTACCTACGATCACAAAGATATACTTCTCTATTTATTCTTCTTAAATTTACGCTCAAGCAATGTTATCATAAATCATTATAAAGAACAAAGAATAAATACATATTAAAAAAATGATTCAATAATAAAGTAAAAAAGCCATAAATGAACCATAGTTTGAGAAGATCAAGGTATTTCAAAGATTATGATATGCTAAGATTAATAAAAAGAAAGAATGGAAGAAATTAGGAAAATGTCACGACTCAAAATTCGGGTGTGATGTAACTCACCTAACCGACCAGGGCGAGTCAGCCCAAAACCAAGCAACTCGTCATAATAATAAAACCGGAAGAGAAATAGTCTAATAAGATAAATAAGTATAGGAAAACAAAACTACAACCTTCCCAGAACTAGTGTCACATGTACAAAACTCTAATGATAGAATACTAAATTAAAATATAAGTCTCAATGTCTAGTTCTGTCATGCACTGGGAGGGTGCCCAAGAAGTGGTCGGCATTCAGAGACTATTGCTAGTCCCCAAGTGAACCATTTGGCCTCATCACATTTATTCAATCAATATATATCATATCAGTGGAAGACTAAAGATAAATAAAGGTGGACAATCTCAATTAAAGGTAATTAAAACAAATCAACAGGATTAGTGTGAAAGTAACTAGTTAGACAATATCTAAGTCAACAATCCCAAATCTAGTCCATGAAGCCTCTATCTAAGTTGTCTAGATGGTACCATGATAGGCCATGGCTACCTCAATTAGAGAAATAAAATGCTAACTCAAGCTAGATGATAGTGTAACATCAAAATCAATTGACTGTAATAGATCCTTAATAGTGCGCTTGTTGATGATCTATAGTACCTGTCTCTGTATCATAAAATGATGCATTCGAAATAGACGTCAGCATGTGAAATATATGAGTATGTAAAATGGCTTATTGAGACATGTATTGAGGTAGAATACTATGAACTCAGATAACTCAAATCAAGAGATAAAAGACTCAATCAAGATGTCAAATGTCTATCTAAAGCAAGAACAAAGAGTAGACAATGACCAATCAATACAATTAAAATCAATCAAATTAGAGTACTATCATTATGGAACCTATCTGGGAGTTTCTCTTATCCGACAACAATCAATTATGATCCAGTGATTGTACAATAATCTCATTGATGTTTCCATAACCACTCAGCACTTGCCAAGGTTAGAGCGAATCGATCCATAATGGATCATATCAAATCAAATGAGTCCTCTATTCTTTTAGAGACCTATCAAGGGGAAACTTTTGACTTAGCGATTTCAATCCTCTT
This sequence comes from Solanum medicagineum, assembly GCA_026153255.1. Taxonomy (NCBI): domain Eukaryota; kingdom Viridiplantae; phylum Streptophyta; class Magnoliopsida; order Solanales; family Solanaceae; genus Solanum; species Solanum medicagineum. The sequence continues at coordinate 22,370 of JAPFFP010088941.1, forward strand.
ATATGTTTGGCGACGTATTTATTGAGTTTGAGTTTGACTTACTCTTACCCAATTTGGTGCTCGATACTTCTCCCAAGACTCAACACTCATAAAACATCAATTAATGGTTAACTTATTCAACTAGTCTCATTGGATATTTGTCAACTTAATTCATCACATCAATTATCAACTCTCTTATTAGGAACATTCTTTTAGGATTAGTTCATGACTCATCAAGACTCTCTATCATGTACCATTCCAACTTATTACATTTGGGAAACAAAAGTAGAGTTAAAGCATTTAGGAACTTTATAGATCTTTTAGGATCAAATTGTACTCATGCATATCCATTTAAGTGCAATATGTAAAAATAACAAGAATTCATTCTAGCATTCATGTAGAAAAGGAAAATCATTTGCTTCAAGTGTTTAATTCATAAAAAAATTTAATTCATGCAAGGTTATATAAGAATACATTAGGATTTTGAGAAAAACCTTCAAGAGACATCCATGGAAAACTCAATTCATTCACATTCGGGTTATGGGGAACATAGAAGAACATAATCCATGTTCTAGTTAGCCTTACATACCTAGAATTTATGAAGGACGATCAACTTTTAGACAACCTCTACTTGTGTGCTTGGAACCCTAGCTTTTGCCCCTTCCTCGATGCTCTCAAGAATTTCTACGTATTTTTGAGGAGTAATATCCTTAGGGTACTGATAAAGGGTCTAAAACAAGTCCAAAAGCTCATCAGTTTTAAAAAAGAATGAAAAAAGAAATAATTACTCTCCAAAAAAAATAGCTGAAAGTGGACCACAAAACCCTATATACGGCCTACGAAACAGATTATGGGTCATGGTCCTCTATTGTGGAAAATAGATCAAAGTTATGAATTTTTGGATCTCATTCTATGACTTATCAGGCGGCTCGTGGGATAGGTTATGGGTCGTGTTCCCTCTCGTGGAAATTAGACCAAAATTATGAATTTATGGATCTTATTCTACGGATTGACAGATGGGCCATGGAACAGGTTACGGGTTGTGTTCCTTCTCATGGACTCCCTTCTATACTTAGCCAAATGTTTTCAACACCGGAACACCTCTTACGACCTAGTTCATGGGCCGTACTCTAGACCACAACTTTTAAGCCCTCTCGTAGAACCAGGTCTAAGGACCTATTTCACATCCAAAATTTTTGGGATGTTACAAGTCCTCAAATAGAACAAAACATAAGATAGAATCCTTAAAGGCTTGTTAAAAGTACAAGCAGCTACTCATAAGTGATCCAGAAGCTCGATCCTGTAATGAAGAATAACTAGCAAGAGGGACCGGGCTCACAACCTACAAAAATATAGCAAGGGGTTAGCACCAATCAATAGGGTACTCAGCAAATGGAACTAACCTAGAGTAAATTAACTATGAACACAAGTACTCCTTAACTCCCAACAACAAACCGCCAAACTACAACCCTGCACTCAGAAAAGTCCCAGCAAAATATAATATATAAACTACAATAATATAGATATACTCATCTCCTGGCATTATGTCTCAACACCATTTAAAAATACTTATAGCCAACCGTTACTCAAGTCAATGAGACAATAATTATACCATTCCATACACAAATATAATGGTAATATAGAAGCAGGTATAATATGAGATGGAATGAATGCCATGACATGTAAATAATGCGATATAATGTCAAATAATTGTGATGAGAACTTGTAATCCCTCTCGTAGAACTAGGTCTAAGGACCTATTTCACATCCAAAATTTTTGGGATGTTACAAGTCCTCAAATAGAACAAAACATAAGATAGAATCCTTGGAAGCCTGCTGAAGTTACAAGTAGCTACCTTACAAGTGATCCGGAAGCTCGATCCTATAATGACTAGCAAGAGGGACAGGGCTCACAACCTACAACAATGTAGCAAGGGGTGAGTACCAAACAATAGGGTACTCAACAAATGAACTAACCTAGAGTAAATTAATGAAGAACACAAGTATTCCTTAACTCCCAACAACAAACAGCCAAACTACAACCCTGTACTCAGAATAGTCCCAACATAATATAATATACAAACTACAATAATATAGATATACTCATCTCCTGGCATAATGTCTCAACACCATTTATAAATACATATAGACAATAGTTACTCAAGTCAATGAGACAAAAAGTATACCATCACATACACAAATACAGTGATAATATAGAAGCAACTATGATATGAGATGGAATGAATGCCATGACATGTAAATAACGCGATACAATGTCAAATAATTGTGATACACATTTGTCCTAGAATATACATTCGCTGATCAGATGACTGCCTCAGATGGAACCATGGGGTCTCACTTAGATCATGAATTTGTGAACACGGAGGGCAATGACCTCGGCTTATACTCACCCATCTGAAAATGATCTCGGACCGCTAGCTTATAACCTCAGCTCGATTGTAGAGACCGTGGCCACCAACCCATATGTTACCTTACTCATCTCTCGACCGTAGCCATCACAAGTATCAAATATACATATAATAGAAGATGCAAAGTGCATTATTTCAATATATCATAGTGTCAATATTATAGCGATTTCACTATTATCACAGTATCAATATCATTAATATGTCAATATCATTAGTGTCTTATTATTATCAATGTCTGAATTTATATATGTCGGCACAAAACTGGCCAGAACCATTTCCCTTCGATTTTTCATCAAAAATGGAACATCAAGCTCATAAATATCATCATATCACATGAAACGCCCCAAAAAGGCCCCAAAAATATGCTTCAAAAATGCTCATAATCGTAATTTCTATATAGCTCAAAATCCGTGCGTGATATCAAAAATTCGACATCATATTCATGATTAGGGGGCAAAATTGAGTGAGAAATGGGTATAACCCCAGTTTTAGAGGACCCGTGTGAAAAATAATCTTCACAAAAATTTTATTTCCACTAACTATCCACACCTTGGCCAAGACGGTCCATGGGCGCGGATCAGTATTGGAGCCGCCTGCGCGATGGGTCAGGGAAACGACCCTGAAAAGTGCCCAAAAACTACCTCGGAACGCCTAAAATTTTAAATTTAATATATCTCAAAATTCATTCATTATTTCAAAAATCTGACTTCATATTTATGATCAGGTGGTCAAAATTATGTGAAGAGGGGTCTAACCCTGATTTAAGACCGAAAGATTAGGAATTTCAATTTTCAAAATTTTTTCTTATCTAGAATCGATCCGCAACACCCAGCTATCGCGAACATATGTTATTTTAGCCTCTGCAATAGGTTTGCGTTGTGGACCAGACGTGGACCTGTGTATTTTGATGCCAGTGATTTCTAGCTTGGTCCAAGGCTTTTGGGTCTTAGGCCTAAGTATTCCCAAATGTGTTTTTACCTATACTTAGCAAAATTTCACCATCATATCATCCTAAACATTTTCCAAAACTCACTCGAAAATTAGTCATATTTTCACTCCCCAAACTCAAGTCCTAAACCCTCATCCCAAGCTAAGGTTCTCCGTCAACTTTCTTCTTCAAGCTTCAAGTCTCCATCTCCAATCTTCACCAAGCTTATCTCTAAGCTAAGGTATGTGGGTTTCTTTCATGGGTTCCTTTCACCCATGATACCCAAGCCTCTTTTTACTCAAAATGCATGATTTAAAGTTGATTTACAAATGGGTCTTGATTATTATGAAATTCACTGCACAATATGTTAATGCTATGTAAAGTTGTTACTGTTTTTACTATGTTTTGAGTATATGTCTTTGATCTATTGAAAGATTCGATGAAGGGTTTTGATGTGTTGGTCTTGGGGCTGTTGAAAGTTGTTGATTGATGGTTTTATAGTGGAATTTCTTGCATGATTTCACCTCTAATTGCACGGTCTTTTATCCCCATTACACATCCGCCAAGTGTTTGATAAAATGTTTGGCTAGGGTTTCTTGTGGAATTAAAGGTCCAAAGCATGAGATATGATATGATTGATGTTATGATGATGAAATAAGCTTATGTACATGATAAATTCTATATAAAGTGTTGCATTAAACCATGCCCAATCTGGGGGGTTTAAGAACACAAATAACCGAGATAGGGGTTTTTACTCATTAACCGAGCAAAGGGTTAGTACTTCTCCACCTAGTGATGGGGAGGCATCATCACTAACTGATATGAGGGTTTTTACTCATCAACCAAGTGAAGGGTTAGTACTTCTTTACTTAGGTGATGGGGCAGTACTATGACCAACCGAGTTGGGTGCTTGTACTCATCAATAGAGTGAAAGGTTAGTACTTCAACACCTAAGTAATGGGGCGGCATCATCACTAACCTACCAAGGGGTTTGAACATTAGAAATCTAATTTGGTCTATTTTACACATATGATATCTTATATGAGCAAGATTTTCTTAAGCATATTTCACCTTAGCATTGGTCACATATGCCATATTGCTATATTATGTCTATTGCCTATTGTTATCATTTTGATTATGATGTCTATTTCTTGTTGTGTTTCATCCTATATACTTAGTACATTCAAACGTACTAACACATACTCTTTCCTACATGACATTACCGTGTAGGAACCAGAGCCCAAGTTGATCATCCTCCTCCTCCATGTGGCTAGTTCGGTACTACTCATCTAGTTGGTGAGTCCTCTATTTCGGTGACCTTGGTCTATGTTTTCCCTTGCTTTGTATTGAGACACTCTACTTTATGTTCTACTTTGACTATGAGGGTGAGACCGGTTACTTTGTCTTGGCCCCCGCTCTTATCTATGTATTTAGAAGTGTTTGTTGGACAAGTCATATATCTATGATATTGGGCTTTGACTCTTTGTCTCTTGATGATGATGTTTTTCAAGTTATACCTTAGCCCATTTGCCTCGTATTAGCCCATTTGCCCTGTATTCTTACTTTATGTTCTTTTACATTGCTTCCGCGACCAAGGATGTGTAATGATGTTCTAAGAGGCTTGCTTAGGGTCCCTGCGTTCCCTTGCATCTTGTCACATCTAGGCCCTAGACTTGGGTCGTGACAAACTTGGTATCAAAGCACTACGTTGATAGATCCTCATAGTCTAACACACCATGCTGATTAGAGTCCTAGTCATGGTTGTGAAGCACGCCATGACTATGAATAGAAGGCTATGAGCCGTTTTAGAAAATGTTTCCCTTATTCATGTTCTAAGTCGTGCTATAGAGTGGTGATAAGCTTTTCCCCCTACCGATTATTCTTTGCTATGCTAAATCATGTCAAACACTAGAGGAAGATGGGCCCAAACTCCCCAGGAGCAACCTACCAATGGTGAGTTCCAGGATGTTCTTACGATGCTTGACCAAGTGGTGGCCAACCAAGTCAATCAAGGGGCCCAAGCCCCTCATGCTACTACCCAAGAAGTTAGGGTAAGAGACTTCATGAGGATGAATCCTCTAGTTTTCTATGGGTCAAAGGTGGATGAAGATCCACAAGAGTTCATTGATGAGATCTACAAAATCTTGAATATAATGGGTGTTGGGCCGAATGAAAAGGCAGAGTTGGCGGCATACTAACTCAAAGGGGTAGCTCAAATATGGTATGATCAATGGAAGGGTGAGAATGGGGTCGGTAATGTGGTGTTTTGGGAAGAGTTCAATTTGGCTTTCCTTAACCGATTTTTCCCTCTTAAGCTCGGGGAAGCTAAGTTGGTGCAGTTTATGAACTTGAAATAAGGTGCTATGAGTGTGCGGGAGCATGCCCTCAAGTTTAATCAACTTTCAAAGTATGCTCCTCATTTGGTGACCGATCCTAGATCTAGGATGAATAAGTTCGTGATGAGGGTCTCTGACTTGGTAAGTGAAGAATGTCAGTCCGCCATGCTAATTAGTGACATTGACTTGTCTCGGTTGATGACATATGTCGAGCCAGTGGAGGAGGAAAAGTTGAGAAAGAGGAGGGGTCATGAGGCCAAGAGGGCCTAGTTTGAGGGTAAGTTCCAAAAGGGTACTAGATTTCATCAAGGCTAAGGGCCTCCTCATGCTACTAATAGGGGGTTTGCCAATGACCTCCCTAGGCCTCAAGCTGATGGTGTGGCTCCCATTCATGTGTATCCTAGATATGGGAAGACTCATATGGCCCATATTTGAAGGGTTCTAATGCATGTTTTGGTTGTGGGGAGCTTGGTCACAAGAAGATAATTGCCCAAGAAACCGTGGAAAAGTCCGGGGTGCAAATGTGGTTCCATTGGGTAGAGGTGGTCCTCAAGGTGGTGCCCCAAGGCACAACTAGTTTTACACTCTATATGGAAGCAAAGGGGTTGGTGAGGTCCCTGATGTTATTACCGGTATGTTAAAAATCTTTGATCTTGATTTATATGCTTTAATTGATCCAAGTGCCACTCTTTCCTTTGTTACCCCTTTGTTGCTAAAAAGTTCCATGTTGTCCTTTAGATATTGTATGAGTCATATGAAGTGTATACTCCTATTGGTGCCTCCATTGTTGCTAGGAACATTTATAGGAGTTGTCCTATTTGCATTTTGCATAAGTTGTTGCCTTGTGATCTTGTTGAATTAGACATGGTAGATTTTGATGTCATACTTGAGATGGATTGGTTGCATGCCTACTATGCTTTCATTAATTGTAGAACCCATAGTGGTCAAGTTTCAATTTCCTAATGAACCCGTCCTTAAATGGGAAAGTCAAGATGTGGTGGTAAAGGGTAGATTCATTTCATGCATTAAAGCCCATAAGTTGATTTCTAGGGGATGTTTATATCATCTTGTGAGGGTTAAAGATGTGGAGTCCAAGGTCCCTTCCATTGAGTTAGTCCCTGTTGTAAACAAGTTTTTCGATGTCTTCCCAAATGACCTTCCTGTTGTCCCTCCCGAAAGGGAGATAGATTTTGGCATAGATCTCCTCTCCAACACTCAACCTATCTCCATTCCCGCTTACTGTGGCCTCGGCGGAGTTGAAGGAGTTAAAAGAGCAATTCAAAGATCTGTTGGAAAAGGGATTTATTAGGCCCAGTTAATCACCTTGGGTTCTCCGGTGTTGTTTGTGAAAAAGAAGGATGGGTCACTTAGAATGTGCACTGATTACCGGCAACTCAATAGGGTCACTATAAAAAATACATATCCTCTTCTAATGATTGATGACTTGTTTGACCAATTGCAAGGGGCTAGCTTCCTCTCTAAGATTGATCTTCAGTCCGGTATCATCAAGTGAGGGTGAGGGAGTGTGATATTCCTAAGACAACCCTCCAGATGAGATATGGGCATTATGAGTTTATTGTGATATCTTTTGGGTTGACGAATGAATCGGCCATCTTCATGGATCTAATGAATAGGGTCTTCAAACCTTACCTTGATTCCTTTGTTGTGGTCTTCATTGATGATATATTAATCTATTCACATAGTAAGGAGGAGCATATGGGTCATTTGAGGGTTGTGTTGCAAATGTTGAGGGAGGAGAAATTGTATGCCAAAGATGAAAAGTGGGAATTTTAGTTGAAGGAGGTTGCCTTCTTGGATCATGTAGTGCCAGGAGATGGTATTAAAGTGGATCCTAAGAAGATCGATGTGATTAGAAATTGGCCTAGACTATTGAGCCCATGGGATATTAGGAGTTTCTTGGGTCTTGAGGGTTACTATAGAAGGTTTGTGAATATATTCTCCTCCATTGCTTCCCCTATGACCAAATTGACTCAAAAGAAGGTTAAGTTTGTGTAGACCGATGAATGTCAGAGAAGCGTCCAAACATTGAAGGATAGGCTTGTGTCCACTCCTATATTGTCACTACCAGATTCACTTGAGGGTTTTGTTGTGTATTGTGATGCATCTACAGTTGGTTTGGGTCGTGTGCTAATGCAAAATGGTAAGGTCATAGCTTATGCTTCTAGATAACTCAAGGTACATGAAAGGAACTACCCTACCCATGATCTAAAGTTGGCCACCGTTGTATTTGCATTAAAGATTTGGTGTCATTACTTGTATGGGATGCATGTTGATATCTTCACCAATCTTAAGAGCCTTCCATATGTCTTCAATCAAAAAGATCTCAACTTGAGACAAAGAAGGCGGCTAGAACTTCTCAAAGATTATGACATGAGTGTGCATTATCATTTGGGTAAGGCAAATATGGTGGCAAATGCTTTAAGTCAGGTGTCCATGGGTAGCCTAGCTTATGTTAATGCTGCTGATAGGGAAATGGCTAAAGAGGTGCAGAGATTGGCTAGATTGGGGGTTAGGTTGGGAGAAGTGGGTGATGGTGTTGTTGTTGTTGATGGTTCCAAATCTTCTTTGGTTGATGAGGTGATAGCAAAACAAGATCTTGACTCTTCCTTGGTTGAATTGAAGGCCTTGGTGAAAGAGGGAAAAGTAGAGGTTTTCTCCCAAGGGGGAGATGGTGCCCTTAGGTACCAAGGTAGGTTGTGTGTGCCTTGTGTTGATGGTTTGAGGGAGAAAATTCTTGATGAGGCCCATAATTCTCCTTATTCTATCCATCCCGGTTCCACTAAAATGTATAGAGATTTGAGGGATATGTATTTGTGGGGAGGCATGAAGAGGAACATTGCCCAATTCATTTCCAGTTGCCATAGTTGTTGACAAGTTAAAGCCGAACACCAAAGGCCAGGTGGCCTAACCCAAGACATAGAGATTCCCACTTGGAATTGGGAGGTGATTAATATGGATTTTGTGGTTAGGTTGCCCAAGACTAGGAAAGGTTTTGATCCCATTTGGGTGGTGGTTAATAGGATGACGAAATCGTCTCACTTTCTACCGGTTAAGACCACATATAGCGCTGAAGAGTATGCAAGGTTGTACATCCATAAGTTAGTAAGGTTGCATGGGGTTACTTTGTCCATCATATCAGATCGTGGTTCACGATTCACTTCACACTTTTGGAGGTCTATTGAAAGGGGTTTTAGTACAAAAGTTCACCTTAGTACGACCTTTCACCCTCAAACGGATGACCAAGCCAAAAGAACCATTCAAACCCTTGAGGACATGCTAAGGGTTTGTGTATTGGAGTTGAGGGGTAGTTGGGATGACCATCTTCCTTTGGTTGAGTTTGTCTACAACAATAGCTATCACTCTAGCATCGGTATGGCTCCTTTTAAGGCTCTTTATGGGAGACGTTGTAGATCACCGATCAGTTGGTTTGAGATTGAAGAGGTAGCTTTATTAGGACTGGATCTGGTTATGGAGGCTCTTGAGAAGGTTAAGATGATTAGGAAAGGTAGAGAACAACCCAAAGTCATCAAAAATCTTATGTCGATATGAGAAGAAAAGACCTTGAATTCAAAGTGGGTGCTTGGGTTTATTTGAAAGTTTCTCCAATGAAATATGTGGTCCAGAAAATATAGCCAGAAGGGCTATTTCACTAGCAGAGCGTACTTTTGTTCGCTTCTTCTCCACCAAGCACGGAAGTTTAAGGATAACTGTAGGTCGGTGGCTACCTAAGGAAACTCCGATTCGATCCGCCCCCCGGCTGGGAGGCATCTACCGTTTTGGTAAAAAGGGGAAGTCGAGTCCTAGATATGTTAGTCCTTATGAGGTCTTTAGGAGGGTTGGCAAGGTAGCTTATGAATTGAAGTTGCCTAGTAAAATGAATTTGGTTCATCCGGTGTTCCATGTCTCAATGTTAAGAAAATGTGTTGGTGACCCTAATGCTATTGTGCCTCTTGATGTTGTGGGTGTGCTGAGGATAACTTGACCTATGAGGAGGTTCCGGTTTAGATCCTAGATAGACAAGTGAACAGATTGAGGAATAAGGAGGTGGCATCCGTTACGGTCCTTTGGAGGAACCAACAAATCGAAAGTGTTACTTGGGAGGCCAAAGCGGACATGCAAAAATGGTTTCCTTATATTTTCCACTCCACTCAAGCCTAAGGTACTAATTCAAAGTCCTCTATGTGATTTCAAGTCTTATGTTTCAGTCCCTATGTCATGTATATGCATTCATGTTTAAGTTGGCAAGTTTATGATGATTTTACATTTACATTGAGATTTTGAAAATGGTGTTTTTAAATGTAATGTTGCACTTTAGTTGGTGCTAGTTTGTTTATGATCATTCTTGTATTGTACGTCTCTTTTACATGTAAGGAAAAATGATCCCAAGGGGGAGATATTGAAACGACCCCAAAAAGTGCTCGAAAACGTGCCTCGAAATGCCCGAAATTTTAAATTCTATATATTTCAAAATCCATTTGTTATTTCAAAAATACGATTTCATATTCGTGATTAGGGGTCAAAATCAAGTGAAAAAGGGTCTAACCCTGATTTAAGAGCGAAAGATTAGAAATTTCAATTTTCGTAAATTTTTTTTATCCAGAATCTATCGGCGATAGCACCACGATGCGCAGTTGTCGCGTTCATATGTTGTTTTGGCCTTCGCAATAGGTCCGCATCGCAGAACAGATGCGGACTTGTGTATTTTGTTGCCAGTGATTTCTATCTCGATCCAAGGCTTTTGGGTCTTAGGCCTAAGTATTCCCAAACGTGTTTTTACCTATACTTAGCAAAATTTCACCCTCATATCATCCTAAACATTTCCCAATATTCACTCAAACACTTAGTCATATTTTCACTCCAAAACTCAAGTCCCAAACTCTCATCCCAAGCTAATGTTCTCCTTCAACGTTCTTCTTCAAGCTTCAAGTCTCCATCTCCAATCTTCACCAAGCTCATCTCTAAGCTAAGGTATGTGGGCTTCTTTCATGGGTTCCTTTCACCCATGATACCTAAGCCTCTTTTTACTCAAATTTCATGATTTAAAGTTGATTTACAAATGGGTCTTGATTATTATAAAATTCACTGCACACTATGTTAATGCTATATAAAGTTGTTACTGTTTTACTATGTTTTGAGTATATATCTTTGCTCTATTGTAAGATTTGATGAGGGGTTTTAATGTGTATGTCTTGGGGGTGTTGAAAGGTGTTTATTGATGGTTTTATAGTGGAATTTCTTGCATGATTTCACCACTAAATTGCATGGTCTTTTACCCCCATTACACACCCGCCAAGTGTTTGATAAAATGTACGGCTAGGGTTTCTTGTGGAATTGAAGGTCCAAAGCAAGAGATATAATATGATTGATTTTATGATGATAAAATGAGCTTATGTACATGATCAATTCTATATAAAGTGTTATATTAGACCATGCCCAATCCGGGGGGTTTAAGAACCCAGATAACCGAGATAGGGTTTGCACTCATTAACAGAGGGAAGGGTTAGTACTTCTCCACCTAGTGATGGGGCAGCATCATCACTAACCAAGATAGGGGTTTATAGTCATCAACAGAGTAAAGGGTTAGTACTTCACCACCTAGATGATGGGGCGGCATTATCACCAACCAAGTTGGGGGTTTTTACTCATCAACCGAGTGAAGGGTTAGTACTTTACCCCCTAAGTGATGGGGCGGCATCATCACTAACCTACCAAGGGGTTTGTATTTCAGAAATCTAATTTGGTCTATCTACACATATGATATCATATATGAGCGAGAGTTTCTTAAGCATGTTTCACCTTAGCATTGGTCATACATTTCATATCGCTATATTATGTTTATTGCCTACTGTTATGCATTTTGATTATGATGCCTGTTTCTTATTGCATTGCATCCTATATACTTAGTATATTCAAACGTACTAACGCATACTCTTTCCTACATGATATCACCATGTAGGAACCGGAGCCTAAGTTGATCATCCTCCTCCTCCACGTGGCTAGTTCGGTGCTACTCAAGCTAGTTGGTGAGTCCTCCATTTCGAGGACCTTGGTCTATGTTTTCCCTTGCTTTGTATTGAGACACTCTACTTAATTTTCTATTTTGACTATGAGGGTGAGCTCGGTTACTTTGTCTTGGGCCCCACTCTTATCTATGTATTTAGAGGTGTTTTTTGGACAAGTCATGTATTTATGATATGAGCTTTGACTCTTTTTCTCTCGATGATGATGTTTTGCAAGCTATCCTTTAGCCTCTTTCCCCTTATTCTTACTTTATCTTGTTTTACATTGCTTTCGTGACCAAAGATGTATAATGATGTTCTACGAGGCTTGCTTGGGTTCCCTTGCGCCATGTCATGTCTACGCCCTAGGCTTGGGTTGTGACAGTCCGCATCACAGACCTAACACGGACTAGTGCATTACTTTCCTTGGTTTTTCATGTTGGACAAAGGGCTTTGGGGTCATAGCCCCATGCCCACATATGCATGAAAACACCTACACTTAGCCATTTTTCAACTCTATTTGACTCAAGACACTCTCAAAACCCTCTCCAAGACTTAACCAAATATTTCATCCAAATCCAAGTGTCCCAAGCTTAACTTTGGATCTCAAGAACTCCCTTCAAGCTTTAAGTCTCCTTCAAGTCTACATCAAGAAAACCCCATGTTTGAGGTATGTGAGTTTTATCAATTGGGTCCTTTCACCCATGGAGCCCAATCTCCCTTTTTATGAAAATTATATGTTTTCAAGTTGTATCATCTATGGGTATCTCTTATTATGGACTTTCATTATAAATTATGTTGAGAACCTACGAAATATTGATTGAAGAGGTAAAGGCAAAATAAGATTTTGACCCCGCCTTGCTAGAGTTGAAGGCCTTGGTGAGAGATGGTAAAGTGGAGGTTTTCTCCCGAGGGAGAGATGGTGCCCTTTAGGTACCAAGATAGATTGTGTGTGTCAAATGTGGATGATTTGAAAGAATTGATCTTGAAAGAGGCCCATAATTCATCATATTCCACTCACCTCGATTCAATAAGGATGTACAGAGACTTTAGGGAAGTGTATTGGTGAGGTGGTATGAAGAAAGACATTGCCAAGTTTATATCTGGGTGTCATAATTGCCAACAAATGAAGGTCGAACATCAAAGGTCATGTGGCCTAGCCCATGATATAATGATTCCTACTTTGAAGTGGGAGAAAATTAACATGGATTTTGTGGTTAGGTTGCCTAAGACTAGGAAAAATTTTGACTTTATTTGGGTTGTTGTGGATAGAATGACAAAGTCGACTCACTTCCTACCGATCAAAACTGTTTATGGTGTCGAATATTATGCCAAATTGTACATTTATGAGTTGGTTAGATTACATATGATGCCCTTTTCGATCATTTCAGAACGTGGTGCTTAATTCACTTCTCACTTTTGGAGGTCTTTCCAAAGAGGTCTTGGTATCAAGGTTAAGCTTAGCATGGCCTTTCACCCTCAAACGGATGGTCAAGCTGAGAGGACTATCCAAACTCTTGAGGATATGCTTAGAGCTTGTGTTTTGGAGTTTAAGGGTAGTTGGGATGAACACTTCCACTCATTGAATTTGCTTACAACAATAGCTACCACTCAAGCATTGGTATGGCTCCTTTTGAAGCCCTTTATGGTAGGCGATGTAGATCCCCGGTTGGGTGGTTTGAAGTGGGTGAAATGGCTTTGCTAGGTTTGGATTTGGTCATGGAAGCCATTGAGAAGGTGATGTTGATTATGGAGGGACTGAAAAAATCCCAAAGTAGACAAAAGTCCTGCTCTGTTGTGAGGAGAAGGGATCTTGAGTTTAAGGTTAGTGATTTGGTTTACTTGAAAATCTCACCTATGAAGGGTGTGGTTCGGTTTGGCAAGAAGAGGAAGTCGAGCCCAAGGTTTGTGGGTCCTTATAGAGTTTTGAGGAGGACTAGTAAGGTTTCTTATGAGTTGGAGTTACATAAGGAGACGAATATGGTTCATCCGGTCTTCCATGCATCCAGGTTGAGAAGATGTGTGGGTGCCCTAAGTGCTATAGTGCCCTTGGATGTTGTGGGTGTTGTAGAAGATAATTTGACCTATGAGGAGGTCCCAGTGGAGATTTTGGATAGACAAGTGAAGAGATTGAGAAACAAATATGTAGCTTCCATCAAGGTCCTTTGGAGGAACCAATAAGTTAAAAGTGCCACATGGGAAGTCAACGCGGACATGAGAAAGCGATATCCATATCTTTTCCACTCTACTCAAGCTGAAGGTACTAATTTAAGTTCCCTATATGATTTCAAGTCTTAAGTTTCAGCCTTTATGTCATTTTTCATGCATTCATATTTATGTTGACAAGTTTATAGTGATTTTTGACATTCATATTGAGATTTTTGAAAATGATGTTTAAATGTGTTTGTTGCATTCATGTCGGACTGCAATCTTCATGATTACTTCTCTTATGTACGTTTCTTTGACATTAGGGGACGAATGTTCCCACAGGGAGATATTGAAATGCCCCAAAAATGCCCTAAAAATGTGCTTCGAAAATGCCCATACTCGTAATTTTCATATATCTCAAAGTCCGTCGAAAGTCCGACTTCATATTCTTGATCGCGGAAAAAAATTAAGTGGGAAATGGGTATAACCCTGATTTTAGAATACCTATAGTGAAAAATAATTTTTGCAAGAATTTGATTTCCTATAGTCATCCTAGCCTTGGCCGCAACGCACCAGGGGCGCGGATCAGTGTTAGAGTTGCCTGCGTGATGGGTCAGCATCGCAGACCTGACGTGGACCAATGCATTGTTTTCCTTGGTTTTTCATTTCGGTCCAAGGGCCTTGGGGCCATAGCCTCATGCCCACATATGCGTGAAAACACCTATACTTAGCTATTTCTCAACTCTATATCACTCAAGACACTCTCAAAACCCTCTTCAAGACATAACCAAATATTTCATCCGAAGTGTGTCTCAACCTGAATTCCAGATATCAAGAAGTCCATTCAAGCTTAAAGTCTCCTTCAAGACTACATCAAGAAAACCCAATTTTGGGGTATGTGGGTTTCATCCATTTGGTCCTTTCACCCATGGAGCCCAATCTCCCTTTTCATGAAAGTACATGTGTTCAAGTTGTATCATCTATGGGTATCTCCTATTATTGATTTCGATTATAAATTATGTTGGGGTCTTATGAAATGTTGATTGAATATGCATGTTTATCTATTTCAAGCTTGTACTATGAAGTGGTTTTGTCTATTGAGACTACGCATGTTTTGAACTACGAAACTATGATCTATTATGAGATTTTGTCAAGACCCAAGCCTAGGGCCTAGACGTGACCGGCGAATGGGGAACCCGAAGGAACCCCAAACAAGCCTCGTAGCATATCATTACACATCCTTGGTCGCAGATGCAATGCAAAACAACATAAGAAACATAAACAAAGGGAATTGGGACTATGGGAGAGACTCACATTTAAATAGCTTGAATATCATAAGTAAGTCAAAGATCAAGAAAAATACATAACTTGCCCAACAACACCTCTAACATAGGACTTAACAGGGGACAAGACAAGCAACTGGGCTCACCCTCATAGTAAAAGTATAGCAAAAAAGAAGGATAGCCTTTAATACATAGCTTAAGAACATAGATATTACCCTCGCACATGAGGACTCACCAACTAGCTTGAATGGATACCATTAGCCACGGGGAGAAGGATGATGACCAACTGGAGCTCCAGTTCCTACATGGTAACATCATGTAGGCATAGAGTATATGTTAGTACGTTTGAATGTACTAAGTATGTAGGATGCAATGCTACAAGAGATAGGCATCATAATCAAAATGCATAATAATAGGCAATAGGCATAATATAACAATATTGCATGTATGACCAATACTTAAGTAAGACATGCTTAAGTAACTCATGCTTATGTAGGATAGTATATGTGTAAAAAGACCAAGCTAGATTATCAAAGTACAAACCCCTTGGTAGGTTAGTGATGATGCTGCCCCATCGCCTAGGTGCCAAGGTACAAACCCCTTGATAGGTTACCAAGGTACAAACACCTTGATAGGTTAGTGATGATGTCGCCCCATCACCCTGGTACCAAGGTACAAACCCTTTGATAGGTTACCAAGGTACAAACCCCTTAATAGGTTAGTAATGATGTCGCCCCATCACTCTGGTGCCAAGGTACAAACCCCTTGATAAGCTACCAAGGTACAAATCCCTTGATAGGTTACCAACGTACAAACCCCTTGATAGGTTACCAAGGTATAAACCCCTTGATAGGTTAGAGGATGGTCACACCCTACCTCCCATGGTGATTGAGGCATAGCCCTCAATTGGCTATGGTCAATCCAATACTATATAGAGAGATATCATATACATAATTTCCTTTTATCATCACTATAAGATAATATACATACTCCTATTTCATCATCATAACATCATTCATAACATAAGACATGCTTTGGACCTTCAATTCCTCAAGAAACCATAACCGGACATTTTATTAAACACTTTGGGGTGTGTAATGGGGGTAAAAGACCATGCAATTTAGAGATGAAATCATGCAAGATAATCTATTGTAAAACCATCAATCAACACCTTGAAATCCTCCTAGACATTCACATCAAAACCCCTCATTAAAACTTACAATAGATCCAAGATATATAGCTCACGACATAGCAAAATAGTCACAATTTTACATAGCTTTAACATAGTTCATAGCCATGTTCATACTAGTAAACCCATTTGTAAGATCAACTTTAAATCATGCAATATTAATTAAAAGAGGGTTTAGGCACCATGGGTGGAAGGACCCAATGGTTCAACACCATATACCTTAGGTCTAGAGTTGCTTGGAACTGAGATTGGGAAGAATGGAGGCTTGGAAATGATCTTCGAATCCAATCTTGTTCTTAGGTTTCCTTCAAATTGAATTGGGGCTTGATGGAGGGTTTTGAGAGAATTGAGAGTGTATTTGAGGAGAGTAATGAGTTTGATCCTTTGGAATATTTTTTTAGGTATTTTAGGAAGGTTAAGATAGCATTGGAAGTATAAAAAGGGCATTAGAGTAATTAGCATTTACGAAAATGTCATTAGTCAATGGATGAAAAAATTGGCAAAGTGTCATCTCACTGGAGACTTCACTGGCCGTGTGGCACTCCACGGGTTCTGTGGAGTGCCCGTGAGACAAGACTTAGACAGCAAAATGGAATTGGAACACTTGAGAAAAAGTTAGCGTCGACGTCACTTTGACAGCCACTTTCACAGACCGTGTAGTGTTACACGGACCGTTTACTGGTCCGTCCCACCTCACTTAGACAAGAAAATGTTGCCGTCCAGCACACTCCCAAGTTCCATGGCCCGTCCCCCTTCACACGAGACGTACAAGGCAGTCATGGCCCATGCCTTAACTTCCAATGCCACCCACGCCAAGTCAACCTCCTAAAACACCTCCACGCCCCTCCTCACGACCAGTGGTGAGTCACACGACCCATGCCACTAGTCGTGGACCAAAATTTAGCCTCACCACATCATTTTCCATCCCTAAACATTTCTCACGACCCGTAGAAGGTCACACTGCCTGTATGGGTGCCCGTGGGGCTTCACTGCATGGGTGGGTCTCACGAAAACGATCAGAACTCCTTCATCCAAAAATGGAATGAGGTGAAACCAAGTTCATTGCGAACCTAACTCAAAGGGATTTCATTTGACATATCATGGGCCACCCAGTTTTAAATGTGCCAAGAGTTATTCTTGTTTAAAGTTGACTCTTGCATGAAACGACACCCAAAACTCAACTTAGAGGTAACTCTTGAACTCGTTAGGTACTAGGAGTCTCCCATGAACCTAATACACCCCAAACCTGACCAAATGAGGCTTGAAACATGGATAAATAAGAGTATAGAGTTACAGGTGTCACAGATTTGATGATGGATTTCAAGGTATCTTACATGAGGGTTTTACTATATGTTGGTGGGTTGATTTACATTGAGTTTTCTCATATTATTTCACCCTTGAATTGCATGATTTTTTGAACTAGTATTATACACCCACCAAGTGTTTGATAAAATGTCTTGACAAGGATTCTCAAGGTGTTGATGGTCTATTATATGGTTTATAAGTCAAGTGACTTTATGACGATTAAAAGATTGTATGTATGTATTGAATTCATTAAAAGTATCTATAGTGTTGCAAGTTGACCACACTTTGTTGGGGAGTGACATACCCAATCACCTTGTTGAGGGGCTGACATGCCTCAACCACCTTGTTGGGGGGTGACATGCCCATGCTACCATGTTGAGGGGTAGATACCTTGACCACCTTGTTGGGGGGTGATGGGGGGTGACATACTCATACTACCATGTTGAGGGGTAGATACCTTGACCACCTTGTCTGGGGGTGACATGTGTCACGACCCAAGCCTAGGGCCTAGACGTGGCCGACGAATGGGTAACCCAAAGGAACCCCAAACAAGCCTCATAGCATATTATTACACATCCTTGGTCACAGAAACAATTAAAATAACAATAAGGGATAAGCATAAACAAGGGCAAGTGGGACTAAGGGAGAGATAGAGAAAGAGAGTAATACTTAAATACCATAGATGAGTCAAGCTCAAGCATAATACACAATTTGTCCAACAAAACCTCAAAATATAGATACTTAGTGGGGGCCAAGACAAAGCAACCGGGCTCACCCTCATAGTAAAAATAGCAATAAAGAAGAAAGAATCAATACCTAGCATAAGAACCATAGACCAACATCCCCGGAATGGAGGACTCATCAACAAGCTTGAGTGAAATCATACTAGCCACATGGGTAGAGATGCTCAAGTGGGGCTCCGGTTCCTTCGTGGTGATATCATGTAGGCATAGAGTATGCGTTAATATATTTGAATGTACTAAGTATGTGGGATGCAATGCAACAAGCGCCAGGCAATATAATCAAAATTCATAATCATAACAAGAGATAGTATATTAGCAACATGGCATGCATGAATAATGCTTTTAGTAAAACATACTTGAAAATGGTCATTCTTACATAGTTTGTTTAACCCAATAAGATAACATGATTAGGTCATCCTTATACCTTGTACTAGAGGATGAGGGATATAGCAAGAGTCATAACCCCTTCGAGTAGGTAATAGGTAATATATGAGATAATGAATAACATATGAGGGTAAACGGTAGCATAGGTTATAACCCCTACATGTGTGCATATGAGGGTAAGGCACTCCACATAGTTCATAACTCCTTCATATGAGTATATTTCATAACCTCAAATCATACATGAGGGTAAAGACTACAACATATCTCATAACCCCTGCATGTGAATATGAGTGCATGGCATAACCTCAAATGAGTACATAGCATAACCCCAAATCATACACAAGCGTAACAAGTATCACATAGTTCGTAACCCCTATATGTAGACATGAGTAAGTGAATAGCATAACTTCGTACATGAGGGTAAAGTGTACAACATAGTTCATAACCCCTACATATAGGAATTAGCCTTACACTAGAGAGTAAAACATATAGCATAGTTCATAATCCCTTCTAGTAGGCTTCACAATTAACAAGAGCATAAACCTTAGCATAAGAACTCAATAACTCATCAACAATTCCCAAGAACATAACAACATGAGAGGCCAACAATTCACTTACAATACCATAGGTGTTTTACATGATTTAAACACACATATACACATTCCTTTCATCATTATATACATACATTCCTTTTCTTTGTCATTTGGTCATCACATACATGCATCATTTCATCATCATATAATCATCATAACATCATTCAACTCATAATACATGCATTGGATCTTCAATTCCTCAAAAAATCCTAGCTGAACATTTTATCAAACACTTAGAGGGTATGTAGTGCTAGTGTAAAACCATGCAATTCAAGAGTGGAATCATGATAGTAAACTTAATGTAAAACCTTAAATAGATACTTGGTAACACCATCAAACAATATACATCAAAATCCTTCATCAACTCTTTCAATAGATCTAAGATTTATAGCTCAAACATAGCAAAACAGTCACAACTTTACATAGCTTTAACATAGTTCATAGACATGTTCATACTAGTAAACCCATTTGTAAAACCAACTTTAAAATCATGCAAATTGAGTAAAAAGGAGATTGGATATCATGGGTGAAAGGAACACATGAAAGAAACCCACATACCTTAGCTTTGGAGATGAACTTAATGAAGATTGGAGATGGAGACTTGAAGCTTGAATGAAATCCTTGAAGAAATCCTTAAGATTGGTCTTGAGTTTTAGGACTAGAATTTAGGATGAAATATTAGTTTAAGTGTTTAAGAGGATACTGGGGAATATTAGGGATGATATGAGGGTGAAATAAGGCTAAGTATAGGTATTTTCTCATGTGAGAAGGCTTAGGCTAAAAACTTAAAAGTCTTGGACCGAACTTGAAAAACTGGATGAAATTTACACAGTGGCGCGTCACGCCATAAACGTGGACTGCCCACTGGAATTCGTCACTTTAAAAATTAAAATTGTGATTGGTTCGCTTTAAAATCGGGGTTAGACCCTTTTCCCCCTAAATTTGAGCCCCTGAACAAGAATATGAAGTTGGGTTTCTGAAATAATGCACGAATTTTGAGATGTATGAAAATTAAGATTCTGGGCATTTTCGAAGCACATTTTCGAGTACTTTTTGGGGTCGTTATAATATGCCCGTACTACCATGTTGAGGGGTAGATACCTTGACCACCTTTTTGGGAGGTGACATGCCCGTACTACCATATTGAGGGGTGTAACAGGCTTGATCCTTGAATATATGTGTCCGATCCTTATGGATTAATTAGATAAGTAAAAACCTGTAAATCCTGCTTGAATGTTGGATGTTTTTGATCATTTAGTTCTTAGTGGAAGACCCTCTCATCATATAGCTACAGGAACATAGGGGATATTAGATACCTTGACCACCTTGTCGGGGGGTGACATGCCCGTACTACCATGTTGAGGGGTAGATACCTCAATCACCTTCCAAGGGGCTAACATGCTTTGGATTCCAAGTAATAGCTTGCTTGGTCTATGATTATGGTCTCTTCCCGCATATGTATTACATTTTATACAAGTCATATGATTTACAAGTATGTTTTACTTCAAGCATTGATCGTGCATGTCATATTGTCACTATACTTATCCATTGCTTATGCTTATGTATTTTGACTATATTGGCTTATGTCTTGTTGCATTTCATCCTACATACTTAGAACATTCAAATGTACTAATGTATATTCTATGCCTACATGATGTTACCATATAAGAACCGGAGCACCTCTTGATCATCCTCCACATGGCTAGTTTTGGCATTTTAGAAGATAAGCTTTGGTGAGTCCTTAAGTCCGTGGACACTAGCTATGCTACTCTTATTATTTGATCTCTTTATGTTGAACACTTGATACTATGAGGGTGAGCCCGGAAAGTGTCTTGGCCCCCCCAATCTATGCTAGAGGTGTTGTTGGAATAATTGATATATTTATGATTTGAGCTTGACTCTTGAGTATTTTAAGATTGTCAAAGACTTCCCTTAGTCCTATTTCCCTTATTTATATCTCTATTTGTTGTTATTATGCTTCTGCGACCAAGGATGTGCGATTGATATGCTAAGAGGCTCGTTTGGGGTTCATTCGGATTCCCCATTCACCGTGTCACGTCTAGGACCTAGGCTTGGGTCGTGATATCACAAATATCACTTCCATAATCATGAATGCATGCAAGATGTCCATATGGTTCTTTTATTCATAAGACATCAATCATTTCATTGTATTTCAATGTTTGAGTCATCATTAACACATTTCTATAATAATCACAATATAACAAAATTCAACTCTTTAAATTACCCTTAGTCATCATAACTTAAGACAATTCATCATTTGAGTTCTTACTTCACAAGCAATTAGTTTCATAATTTCCAACAGTATCTCATCATACGCATTTAGCTCAACATTTCACATAAGATATTCAATAGATAATTTCATGTAATATAATTCAAAGTCAACTATTAGAATATCATAAACATTTTCACATTATCAACAATGGCATCACAAGCTTATTCACGATATTATCTCACAAGTCTAAGTCAACAACAATAGACATTATCTCATAATTCAAGTCATATTTGTCATCATTTCCCCCTTCCCATTACCCAAATCATATCCACTATAATAGTGCACTCAACCCCAAGTTTCACATTGAAAAAAATACTAAGTTAAAATCAACCCAACAAGGGTTAAGGTCCACTTACTTCAATAGATAGCCAAATCAATCTAAAGCTAGATAATCCACAAGTTCACAAGTATTCACAATCCTGCAATTATTTCACAAGTCAACGATTCACAACACTGACAATTACCCAATCCAAATTTTTATTATCAAAGCCTATAATAGCATAATTCTATCCCATTTCATGCCACAACTTACCCAAACCCACATACATAGGATAATACGAGGTTCAATCATACTTAACAAAGGTTGTAAGTCCACTTGCCTTAATTAAAGTCTCATTCAACTCAAATTCAAGCATTTTCCCCTTCTACAATACTCCAGAACACCACAATCTCGAAGGCCGAATCGCGAGCTAGCAAACCAGATGAATGAAACCACAAAATCGACTCCAAAACACCAAACCACTATAAAGAATGAGATATATTCGTCAAAAGGAGTCAATTGATACCCA
>JAPFFP010088958.1:0-21215 GCA_026153255.1 Solanum medicagineum
AGGGCACCATCTCCCTCTTAGGAGAAAACCTCTACTTTGACCTCTTTTACCAAGGCCTTCAATTCAAGTAAGGAGGAATCAAGATCTTGTTTTACTATAACCTTATCAACGAATGAAGACTTAGACCCACCACCAACAACAACCCCATCATCACCAACCTCTTCCAACCTAACCCCCAATCTAGCCAATTGATGCACCTCCCTAGCTATTTCCTTTTCACCACCATCAACATCAGTTAGGGTTCCCATAGACAACCTACTTAAAGCATCTGCCACAATATTTGCCTTACTCGGATGATAATGCACACTCATATCATAGTGTTTAAGAAGTTCTAACAATTTTTTTTTGCCTCAAGTTGAGATCTTTTTGAGTGAAGACATATTGGAGGCTCTTGTGATCGGTAAACACATCAACATGCACCTCGTACAAGTACTGACACAAAATCTTTAATGCAAACACAACGGTGGCTAATTCTAGATCATGGTTAGGGTAGTTCCTTTCATGTACCTTGAGTTGTCTAGAAGCATAAGCTATGACCTTACCATTTTGTATCAACACACAACCCAAACCAACCCGGAAAGCATCACGATACACTACAAATACCTCAAGCTCATCCGGTAGTGACAATATAGGAGCGGACATAAGCTTGTCTTTCAATGTTTGGAAGCTCCTATAACACTCATCGTTCCACACCAACTTAAACCTTCTTTTGAGCCAATTTTTTCATAGGGAAGCAATGGAGGAGAACCCATTCACAAACCTTCTATAATAACTCGCTAGGCCCAAGAAGCTCCTAATATACCAATAGGGTCAATGGTTTAGGCCAATTTCTAATCACATCGTTCTTCTTAGGATTCACCTTAATACCATCCCCCGACACCACATGACCCAAGAACACAACCTCCTTCAACCAAAATTTACATTTTTCATATTTAGCATACAATTTCTCCTTCCTCAATCTTAGCAATGCAACCCTCAAATGCTCCATATGCTCCTCCCTACTATGTGAATAGATAAAAATATCATGAATGAAGACCACAACAAAGGAATCAAGGTAAGGTTTTAATACCCTATTCATTAGGTCCATGAAGATGGCCGGTGCACTAGTCAACCCAAAAGACATCACCACAAATTCATAAGGCCCATATCTAGTCTTGAAGGTCGTCTAGGGAATATCACACTCCTTACCCTCACTTGATGATACCCAGACTGAAGATCAATCTTAGAGAAATGGCTAGCCCCTTGCAATTGGTCAAACAAATCATCAATCCTTTAAAAAGGATGTCTATTCTTGATGGTGACTCTATTGAGTTGCCGGTATTCAATAAACATACTAAGGGACCTATTCTTCTTTTTTTCAAATAACACCAGTGCAGCCTATGGTGATAGGCTAGGTCTAATAAATCCCTTCTCTAACAAATCCTTCAATTGTTCCTTCAACTCCTTCAATTCCGCCAGGGCCATATGTTAAGGGGGAATGAAGATAGGTTGAGTATTGAGGATGAGGTCTATACCAAAATCTATTTCCCTTTCAGGAGGAACACCGGGAAGGTCATTTGGAAAGACATCAAGGAACTCATTTACAATCAGAACCAACTCTATAGAAAAGGCTTTAGACTCCATATCCCTAACCCTCAAAAGATGGTAGAGATACCCCTTAGAGATCAACTTACGCGCTTTAATGCATGAAATCAATCTACCCTTGACTACCACATCTTGACTCTCCCACTCAATCTACCCGACGGGTTCTAAAACAAATAGAAGCATAGTAGGCATGCAACCAATCCATCCCAAGAATGACATCAAAATCTACCATGTCTAATTCAATGAGATCACAAGGCAACAACTTATACAAAATGCAAATATGACAACTTCTATAAACCTTCCTAGCAACGATAGAGGTAACAATAGGAGTAGACACTTCATATGACTCATGCAATAACTCGAGGTCAACATGGAACCTTTGGGTAACAATGGGGGTAACAAAAGAAAGAGTGGCACCCAGATTAATCAAAGCATATACATCAAAGTCAAAGATTTTCAACATACCAGTACCAACATCGGGAACCTCACTAACCCCTTGCCTCCCATATAGAGTATAAAATCGATTGTGCCTTGGGACACAACCTTGAGGACCATCTCTACCCAATGGAACCACATTTGCACCACGACCCTTGCCATGGTTTCTTAGATAATCCACCCTTTTGTGACCACAATCAAAGCATGCATCACAACCCTTCAACGGGCCCCTATGACTCTTCCCACATGTGGGACACACATCAATAGGAGCCACACCACCAACACCTTGAGGCCTAGGGAATTCATTGGCAAACTCCCTATTACTAGCATGAGAAGACTCTATGCCTTGATCGAACTGACCACTCCTTTGGAACTTACCCCAAGACGAGCCCTCTTGGCCTCATGCCCCCTTCTCTTCCTCAACTTTTCCTCCTCCATTTGCTCGGCATATGTCATCAACAGAGATAAATCTGTGTCTCCAATTAGCAATGCGGACCGGCATTCTTTACTCACCATGTCGGAGACCCCCATCACAAACTTGTTCATCCTAGATCTAGGATCGGCCACCAAATGAGAAGCATACTTTGAAAGTTGATTGAGGGCATACTCCCTCACACTCATAGTACTTGTTTAAAGTTCATGAACTCTACCAACTTAACTTCCCTAAGACCAAGATTGAAAAATCGATTAAGGAAAGTCAATTTGAACTCCTTCAAAGCACCACATTACGAAATCCCTTCTCCCTCTTCCATTGATCTTACCATATTTGTGCTAACCATTTGTTACGGCGCCAACTCCGCCATTTCATTCAGCCCAACACCCATGATATTCAAGATCTTATAGACCTCATCAATGAACTCTTTTGGATCTTCATCCACCTGCGACCTATGGAACACCGAAGGATTCATCCTCATGAAGTCCCTTACCCTAGCTCCCGAGGTAGTAGCATGAGGGACTTGCGCCCTTTGATTGACTTGATTTTCCACAACTTGGGAAAGCATAGTAAGGGCAACTCGAAGCTCACCATTGTTAGGCTGCTCCTAGGGAGTTTGGGCCTATATTCCTCTAGTGTTTGGCATGATCTACCATAGCAAAGAACAATCATTGGGGGGGGGGGGGAAATAGCTGCAACTCTATAGCATGACTTAAAACATGAAGAAGGAAAACAATTCCTAAAATGTCTCATAGCCTCCTATTCATTGTCATCGTTGTTTTACAACCATAAATAGGACTCTAATTTACACGGTGTGTTAGACTCCGAGGATCTATCAACCTAGTGGTCTAATGCCAAGTTTTCATGACCCCACCCTAGGGCCTAGACATGAAACGATGAATGGGGAACCCGAAGGAACCCCAAATAAGCCTCTTAAAGTATCATTACACATCATTGGTCGCGGAAGCATCAAAAAGACATAAAGAGTATGAATAGAGGCAAAGGGGCTAAGGGGAAAGCTTGAATAACATCATAATCAAGAGATAAAGACTAAAAGCTCCTATAACAGATACATAAAAGTTCCAACAAATAACTCTAATACTTAGATAAGAGCGGGGGCCAAGACAGAGGAATTGGGCTCACCCTCACAATCAAAAAAGATAACAAAGAAGAATGTCTCAATACATAGTAAGAGCAAGAATGACTATGGTCCCAAAGAGGAGGATTTACTAACTAGCTTAAGTCATATCGAGCTAGCCACGTGGAGGAGGAGGATGATTAACTTTGGCACCATTTCCTACATGGTGATATCATGTAAGCAAGAGTATGCATTAGTATGTTTAAATGTACAAAGTATGTAGGATGCAATGCGACAAGGGATAGGCATCAACAATAGGCAATAGGCATAATATAACAATATAGCATGTATGATCAATGCATAAGTAAAACATGCTTAAGTAACTCATGCTCATATAGGATATCATATGTGTAGAAGAGACCAAGCTAGCTTTCCAAAGTACAAATCCCTTGGTAGATTGGTGATGATGCCACCCCATCACTTAGGTGGTGAGGTACAAATGCCTCACTACACAAACCCCCATTTAGGTTGATGATGATGTCACCCCATCACCATGGTCATGAAGGGCAAACCCCTCACTAGGTTGATCAGTACAACCCCCATCTAGATTATCTAGGCTCTTGGTCCCCCTTGGATTGGGAATGGTCTAATGAAATACTTTATATAGAATTCATCATATACATAAGCTAATTTCATCATCATAACCTTATTCATATCATATCTCATTCTTTGGACCTTTAATTCCTCAAGAAACCATAGTCGGACATTTTATCAAACACTTGACCAGTGTGTAATGGGGGTAGATGACCATATAATTTAGAGATGAAATCATGCATGAAAATCCATCGTAAAACCATCAATCAACATCTTGCAACACCCTCAGGCAATATACATCAAAACCTCTCATCAAACCTTAGAATAGATCCAAGATTTATAGCTCAAAACATAGCAAAATAGTCACAACTTTACATAGCTTTAACATAGTTCATAGACATGTTCATACTAGTAAAATTATTTGTAAAATAAACTTTAAATCATGCAAATTGAGTAGAAAGGAGATTATGACACCATGGGTGGAAGAACCCAATGGCTAAAACCTATATACCTTAGCTTTGGAGAAACTCTTGGTGAAGATTGAAAATGGAGGTTTGAAGCTTGAAGGAAATTCTTAGCTCCGTATGAGGGTTTTGAGAGTTGATTTTAGGAGTCAAAAACATGGCTAAGTGTTTGGAGAATTTTAAGGATGTTATGAGGGGGAAATATGGCTTAAGAATAGGTAAAAACACGTTTGGGAACACTTAGGCCCAAGACTCACAAGTCTTGAATCGGAAGAAAAATAACTAGGCAGAATTTACACAGCTCTGCATCACTAACCTCTCGCGGAGACCAAGTTTACACATGTCCGTGTTAGCTGCGCATCGCGACATCGTCGCAGACTGATTTTGGAAAATGAAATTTTGAAAATTTGAAATTGTGATTCGATTGCTCTAGAATTGGGGTTAGACCCATTTTCACTTATAATGCCCCCCTGATATAGAATATGAAGTCGAATTTTTGATATCGCACATGAATTGTGAGATATATAGAATTTAAAATTCTAGGCATTTCGAGACACATTTTCGGGCACTTTTTGGGATCATTTCAATTAAGTATTTTACCTATTATTTAAGATCCTTAAGTTAATAGTCATGCTTATGATGGTTCATGGTATTTATGTTATTAAATGTTGCTATTGGTATTCTACAGCTATTTTACTAAGTAGATATGCATGATAGAAGTAATTATGATGATTCCATGATAGTTTTTGAAGTGATAATGGTTGGGTGTTTTTGATGTTCCTTTAAAAGACAAACTTTCTTATGACTTACGTGATTTATGATTGTTCCATGATGAAAGCTAAGCCAACGTAGTTATCATGTAATGATTTCTATGATTTATGATTATCATTAGGGCATTAATGAAGAGTTTAAAATTTTTTTTTATCAAAGATATGAGTACGAAGATAATTACACTAAATGATGTTTAAGAACAATCCCCAATATTAAGTGACAATCCTCACTTGTAGGTTCTTAAGTTTCGAACTACTCTTATTGCTTGCTACTAGTGATTTTAAGATATGTTTTAAAGATTTCGTGGGATGATATAGCACCTAGAGGAGTAGAGATTGGGACTCATTATGTTAGTTAAGATATGATCCCTTGAAGATAAATCTCAATGTCCCTAAATATGTTCCCCCCATAGGAGCCTTTATAGGCTAGGCTAGTGGATCCATGTACACCTAAATGTTATGAAAGATTCAATTGCAAAGTTACTAAGTTTGGATATCTAACTTGGAAAGTAGACTACGCTTTCCCCAATGGAAGGAGTGCATTGTCCTTTTTCCAATGGAAGGAGTTTATTCAATTTCATGTAGTAGCTCACATGGTCTTATTGTCAGTTATTGTCTATTCCTAGAATCCTTATGATTTTATGTTATGTTTTCAATATACAAGCTCCTTGTGCATTGTCTCATATTGTTCTTGAGCCATATTCTTTCTGCATGGTTAGGCTTACTTTATGTATCTTTTATCAGATGTATACTTATATATTATGTTTAAAAATGATGGCAGTACAATTCATCCATGCATTGCATCTCATATACATAGTACATTCTAAGTTAGTAATGCATATTGAGCCTATATGATTTAGCCCTGTAGGGACAGACACTCCTCCATCGACTCGTGCCTAGTTCTAAGTGTTCGAGACTAGTGTCGTTACTTATGGGGACCCCTCAGTTCAGGACTCTTCCAATTTTTTCATTCTACCTTGTATCATTGATTTGATTTAAGACGATGTATTTGTAGCCCTTCTAGAGCATTTACTTTCTATGTTGCACTGTTTTAGACTTCTTTCTATATGGTGGAGATCGATCGATGCCAGTCCTATCCACTTATGATGTATTTGGTATGCATATGGACAAACAAAATAGTTGTAGTATTTCCACTGTTATTTATTGTTGCTTTATTGTCAAATTGGCCCTTTGTTTCTTTCCCTCTGTTTTTCCGTTATTTCCCTTAAATACCTATGAGTGCTTATGATGCTTGAGATGGCTTGGGTGAGGTGCCTTTCGATATCTCATTCACTGCGTGGTGACTAGGCCTTTAGGTCAGGTCATTACATGTATCTTATTTCATAATAGGTCCTAGGTCACCTTTTCGAAAATCTGGTTCTCCCTTCTAGGTCAACCTCAAGGCCTTAAGTCCCCCTTTTCATAATCATGTTAAGAGTCCTAGGTGATCTTTTCGTAATCTTAAATCTCCCTTCCAAGTCAACTTCAAGTCTTTACATTTTCTTCTCACAACATACTAGATTCTTAGGTGACCCTTTCGAAATCCTAAATCTTTCCCTCGAGAAACCGATGTCATTCTTCAAGGCCCTAGGTCCGGCAATCAGTTTCATACCATACTCATCATCATGTCATTGTCATATTCATGTTCTTAAGCGTATTCATATAAAATCATGCTCAAGTTCATATTTGTATTCATGTTTATAGTGATATTATAATGTAAAAAACTTGTTCATGCATGATTATGTAATGAGAGATAAGAGTAAGTGGGTAAATGAGTATCAAGGTCAAATCATGATAATTAAGTAGGAACATGCATAATCCTTGAACTTATAAACATTTGAATAATAACTGAGATTACATATGCATAATTTCATAGTTTTTCAAGTCATAATAGTTAAAACCTAATGAAAATCATGCAAGCTAACAGAATTAAACTTAATTTTTGCTTAAATCAGAGTTTGAACATAACCTATGTAGTAATCACAATATTTGAAGATTAAATCGTGAAAACCCTACTTAGATCATAGTTTGCAATTACATGAATTTGATTGAAAGTAAATTGGGCTCTATGATTGAAAGGCGATCATAGATAAATCCCACATACCTAAGTTTGAATTAATGAAATTGAGATGAATCAATCTTGAAACTTGAAACCTTGATAAGTTCTTGACTTGAACTTGAAAGGAAAAATTGTAGAGTGTTTTTGTCATGAAATTGTTAGAATAGGATAAGGAATGATTTAGAAGGGCATAACTGTCATTAAACATCCAATAGAAACTTAGGTTTTAGAGAAGTACCAAAATGAAGTTATTAAAATAGACTTGGAAAAGTCAGCTGGGCATGACCATGGCACACACCACAGATTGTGGTGCGCACCACGACCTATGCTGGGGTCCGTGGTGTGCTCCCGTAGTTGAAGCGAAAAAGGTCAAACTGAAGTAGCCATTCATAGATCATGATTATTCCTAAATTACACCTCCCAATTAAGGTATAAACTGTTGATGTTTCAGATATAGAACCTACAATGTTTAGGGTTAATCCGACGAGAAATATGGTTTAGGCTTGGAATAATCAGAACAATTTTGAAGAATTAACCAACTTATTCCGAAGGGGGGGAGGAATTTATGTTGTAAAAGCAATAATTAAACCATGTACTTAGGAAAACCATGATGCAAGTATTACTAGTACGGAGAGAGAAGATAACTAGGGTATTGTGTTCCCCAAGAATTCCTAATGTAGTATAATCTCATAATTGTAACATTTTGTAGTGTGTAGAATATAAAAATGGTAAGTTATGTTCACTTAAATCCTTGTCTTGACAAATAGATGCATTTTACAGTGCAACTTGGTCCGTCTATGGGTGCCACATTACTAACCCTTAGTTTGGTCCTAGTACGTCCATTCCTTTAGTTGTTCAGGTTGAGTAGATGAGAGTACTCACAACAAATCCTGTTATTTATGCCTTAGCCAATTCATTACCCCCTTTGTCTAGCAAGTATGAATAAAGCGAGTTCTGACATTGATCATCATTAAAAAGCATTCAAAATAAAGAGATAAATAATACATGCATGCACACTTTCCAAGGATTACGAATTATTAGGTTTTTTACATTGTCAGTTTCTCATAGTTCCCACAACCCTAGTTGTAGATTTATCTACTCATGTTCATTATAGATGAAGAAATGATTTTTGATGTTCGCATGATCAAAAACTTACAATGAAGAGTTGAAGAATATTAAATCCAAAATCTCCACGTAAATAGCAATCTCAAGATCAAACTATAAGCAACAATTGTATCAACTCCAAAACTCTAAGAAACTCAAAAAAAAGTAATCACATGTTCTCTAATAGTCCACACATCAAAAAATAACTAAAAGCCTATTTACAAACATAGAAAATCAAATTCTAAATTTATATGTAAACTAAATTCAGGCCCATTCACGAGCCTTTGTACGACCTGTGAACTGTTCCACTACTCGTGGATGGGGATTCGTAGACTAACTTCTTGAACATTGAATTCCATGTACGAGACTCGAACTAAGGCTCATAGATTGGACTTTGAGTCGTAAACCTATTCATCCTGTTATCTTTCAGAAACTCTGATCATTTTCCCAAGAACGAGTCTACAGGTGGTGTAATGAACCATGAGATATCTTGCTAATCATCATTTTAACTTCAGAAAGATACTCCAACTCTAGATTAGGACATGAACATCCAGCTAAGGCTTGTGAAACAATCCATGACCTGTAGGTGGTCTCGTACTCATAAAAAAGTTGTTAAAATTTGCAATCTCCTCAAAATCATCTTGAATCTTTTAATCCTATAAGAACAACACAAAAACACATATCAAATGTGTTAACATTACTTAGAGAACACACAAAATTCTAAGTCTAAAACATTAAAAGTGTTGTATTTTAGCGGCACATCAACGTCCTCAACTTAAAATTGTTGATTTTCCTCATGCGACGGACTCAATCTAACATAAGCAGCATAACAGATATACATACATTAGTCAAATGGAATATAGCACATCTCAGCTAATCAGAAATACCCTCACGAGCCTTGTAGTGCATGCACAAGACATTTATTGAGCAAACTCGCGTGGATCAATACATGACAGAGTAACTTTGATAGATAACGCCATCTGTAAAAGCAACAATCACCGAAATAGTCCAACACTTATTAGTGCAATTCATGTGCCCTCACTAACAAAATAAGTCCCATTTGTCACACACTTTGATGTATTTCTATTGAATTATAGGGACTACGCAAATACGCTCATGCTCATAAATGATATTAAAATACTATGTACAATACCATAAGTTTGCACCTATATTCTCGACCATGACGCTCGACTAGTTAGACTAGGATCACTCTAGGACTTTCTTGGCTTGTAACGAAGGCTCAGAGGGATTTCTATGATATATTTGGAACATAGCAACTATTTGTCCTCCTTGACACTATGTTATCTTGCACTTATCCCTACGAACGCTAATATTTTGACAACTCCTTGTTGCCTTTCACGTACTTTGAAACTTTTTGGGTGGATACATCTATTTCTCATACTCTTTGCCTTTTGTTTTTCTCAATTCTTCTTTATTTTCAGGATTCATCTAGGCATTTATTTATTTTCCTCACACCCATCTCATATTTTTTT
Source organism: Solanum medicagineum (assembly GCA_026153255.1). Classification (NCBI taxonomy): domain Eukaryota; kingdom Viridiplantae; phylum Streptophyta; class Magnoliopsida; order Solanales; family Solanaceae; genus Solanum; species Solanum medicagineum. The sequence continues at coordinate 10,015 of JAPFFP010088958.1, forward strand.
TCCCATATTCATTGTACTACTCTTATTCTCTTCCTGAGTTGTTGTGGTTTCTTTCAGTAGCCACCCTCAACTTTGACTTTGGATCTGAGTTGAGGTGCACAATGTCTTACCAATGAACAAGGTCCATTTTTTGTAGCCATCCTCAACTTAGGATTTTAGCCTGAGGCATGGTACACAATATTTAAGGAGGGACCAAGGCCAAATTCAAGATTTTCAAAGACAAAGGGATTGGTAACTTAAATATTTACAAAGAAAAGGTACTTGTATGGCTCAGACATTGGGATAACGGGATGCACACTGTATTTTCATTGGTACTTTAGGTTAATTGGACTATTATGAATAGAGGTGGCAAAACAAGCCAAACATAAGCAACCCGCTAAAATTTTAAGGGTTGGGTTCAGTGTGATTTAAAATTGGCTATGTTTCAGCCCAGTAAAATTTAACCTATTATAAATTAATTCTGAGATAAGCCCAGTATGATTCTCACTTCAGCCAAATGTATCATTTGTTTTGTATGTCCAATTCTAATCTTAAATTAAGCGGGTTAAATTGGGCGGTCATGACCCAACAAAAATTTTAGCCCATTTGAGCCCAAAGTACATTTGGGCGGGTCAAGACGTAATCCGATATTTAATGCAACCCATATTAACCTCCTCGATTTCAGCCCAACCCACCCGTTTGACACTCCTAATTATCAACATGCATATGATCCTTTCTCACCAACTAACCTACAGACTCAGTCACACTATAAGGGTAAGTTTTGAATTGAAACACAGTATAAGAATTATGCAATAAACCTCACACACACCTGGTGCTGATTAACATAGCTAATGTGAACATTCAGATAAAGTTTTTTTGTTACAAGTTAACCCTATCCTATCAGAAAACGAAATGTCTTATACATATCCAACATGGTTGCTATCAAGATCATCTACTAACACTTTATCCAAAAATAATTTCAAAAATATAGAGGTACCATTTTTCAAAGCAAATCATTATATTCCACAGATATCAGTATAGTATACTTACTAATACAACCTATGCATTCTAAACATGCCGGTTCAACAAAAATAAATATCCTTAGAGAAAATCACAGGAAGAAAACCCCACGGACTCAAAAATATTAAGTAGATATAGGCCTTGGTTATTAAAACTTCGTCAAGGCCTATAACTACACATACCCCATCAAAAATGATTTGCATTGTCCTCAATGCTTAAATTTAATCCAGAAAACATACATAAGGATCAAAAAGCACATACCTGCATGCCTAAGTGCTGGTGTTAGTCTAGTAATCACCACCCAGATCCTCTAAGGTGATCTTCTCTATTGAAGCAGCCTATAGTGAGGGTCCAACACCCAATTCCATCTCACGCTTTTATGCTAGTTGTATCACCTTGTTTAAAATAGAGGCTCATCTTGAACTCTCTAGTTGATGATGCTCTGATCTCTCAGTGCATCTTTGAGTAGCCGCTAGATCATCACCTCTAGTATGTTCCCTCTTCCCAGAGGTGGGAACAGCGGGCTCCTGAGTAAGTACATTCAGCGCTAGTGTCACAATTGTAGGCATTAAAATAGTTTATGGTGATAGTGCTGCAGCTCTTATCTCCCCACAAAGTTGTTGGATCTCTGTCCGAATGGCAACCAAATCTTGTACTTAAGTAAAACTGAGGAGATCCTCCGTAAGCCTCTCAAATGCATCAACATGACCATGTAGAACTATCATTCTTTAGTTAAGTATGGTCGAATAGTGTGCTCGTTCCTCTGACTCATTGATGGCCTTGCGAACGCAAGATGTAATTTGTTATAGCAACTAAGCCAACTGGGACCTAATATGAGCTTGGGACTATATCAATGCGTTTATGGACTCCATGGATATATAGACCATACTTGTGAGCTGAGAACATGTCGACACGACCTCTAGTAAACTAGTGGATGTGGAAGTAGGCCCCGTATCTATTTCATCCCTGTCAATAGGGCTCTATTAGACACAATAATACTAGCATTAGTAGCCTCAGGATATGGAGTCTCGGTGAATATCTCCAAGAGCCTGATGGTTGAATGCGGTATTGGTTGAGGTTCATTTAGGTTCTCATCAGCCTTTATCAGGCTGATATCCTATGATCACTATACATCTATCACGAGGTCGATGTTGGGGATATTCTTTGTCCCTACAGCTATGCATAGCCTGTGTACCAGGCACAAAAAAAGAATATATGTCGACCTCCTTAGTGCTTGCTCGTGGATCTCCTTTACAATGCATCGAGCAAAATCAATTTCATAGCCAGCTATGATCTTAGCTGCCAGCACAGCGCGATCTCAAGTTAGTGTATTATCTATTTGGGTTGGCCAGATGAATGTGCAGACCACATCCCTCTAAAACATGGCCGTGAAGTTAAGCGAGGCCTTGATAATTAGCATGGGACTAGACTCCCAGTAGGCATCTGTGCCTCGCTCAGCAATATAAACTGCAACCCATCTCAGTAAAGCAGCCTTTTGGGCTAGGTCTCTCGTCACAACATGATCTCATGCCTAGCCTAAGCTGTAATCAAACTCAGCTATGGACATAGGGGCCTGGTTGTTGAGACCATATAGGAATCGCTAGATAGTAGTCTTTGTAAGATCAGCAGAAACATCACGAACTAGTATCCAAGTAAGAGGTGGCAAAGCTTTGAGCTTGGCCTTCTTTGGAGTGGCCTCAATGATAATAGCAAAATAAAAATCATAGAACTATTGACCAGTATCGTGGAATACTTCTCTGACGGTGCTGCTAACCACTCTAGCTTGTACCGGTAAATGTATCATAGATAATTGACAGAACATCAATATCTGGACATCAATATCTGGGGCTCGTCAAATATCATCCTCGTGTGACAACTCCTATAATCCTGGCGAAAATCCCAAAAATAAATGGTAGCCATATCCTTTACGCAAAAGCACCTTGGCTGGCTGTATATATGAACAGGGAGCATGACTAACTTGTCCTAATCCTCAGATACCAATGTAGACTCTTCTGTTGGTCCAAAACCATCGCGATCAAGGGAGCTAGATTGGGACCCCCACTCCAAAGCTAGTGAACAGAATAGAATCATCCATCTAGGGCCTCCCTCCTCATATTGGGAGGCCATGTTGTAGCAATAAGGCTCTAGACTAAAGCTATATCGTGTTTCGATGCCCTCATCAAGATTGATATCAAGCTCCTCCAAGAAACCACTAGTCTCTCACTTGTCAGCTTATCACAGAGTCTCTCTCTCATAGCTCGTAATTCAACACGTCTAGTTGCATCAAATATGGGACCCATGATACCTATATACATGAACATATACGAATACGTGAGTCTAAGGAATTGAATAAGTAAAAGCAAAAACTTATAAAAATAAAATATAGACAGAAGTAGGAAAGCCTATCTACGGGCCTTATAATGAACTACATGCTATAAAAGGCTATTGTAGAAATAGGATAATAGTAATTTGGCATAATAGAAATGCAACTACGAGCCCATTCATGACTCTTGGAGGAAACCATGCTTCGTAGACAGGGTCGTGGTTGCAGACATTGAAAATACAATTTGCAGGGATCAAGATTGTGTGAACTGTTTACAGTCTGTAGTTTAAACTTTAACCCATAAATAGGTTCATCCTATTGGACATGAAATTTTCAAGTTACTGAAACCCATCTAGAAGGGACAACTACGGTCTTCGATTTGAACCATGGACCGTAAAAGACCCTCGTGATTTTGGGCATGCAATTTGTTTTTGAAAACTTTAAGTCCAACCACACATTAGAACATGAATAAAAATAATAAATTCCAACTAATGACCCAATCAACAATGAATAAAATAGTATCATAGTACTTAGCCTAGTACAAGTCAACAGGGTTTAATAAAATCTAGTCCAATTGAGGTCCAATGGTGTGCCAAACATAGCCAATTTTTCTACACATACCCAACAATAATTAAAACCCATATTCAATCAAGAGTTGAAAAATTACCCAACCCAACATATGTTGATCCAGATATTTAAAAATCCCCACACTAACCAATCAATACAATCCACATTATCAATGCAGTACATGGCACATATTAGCCCCAATTTAACATTTTCCATCTCATTACCAAGACATTGCTCTATCACCCACACAATTTTGCACAACCTAAATCACATAATCATGAATATTCAATATAAATCTGTAAATTTATAGTGAACTTTTCATGCTTTCAATCGTATAGACATGGATCCGAACATCCCAATGTAATCACTACCAAGTATTCAATTGTACTGTAATTGACAATTTTCACATTAGTTTTATGATATCCAACTAATTAGGGCATGAAAACCATTATTCCAAAACATCATCAACCTATATAACAGTGGCAAATATGTAATTTAAGGATATGGTTAATAATATGTACTGGAAAATCTAAGTAGAATCAAGGTGAGTGAAATATTAGTATCAATGAAATTGAGAGAGCCCTAGGGTCGCTAAATTTCATCAGAACAGTGTTTGCAATCACCAAAAGTTGGTCGAAAAAATGGTATGGTATGTTGGAGGTGACATAGGTGAGGAAGAAAAAAGCAAAGTTGGAATTTTAATTTCTTTTATAAGTAAGAGGTAAATTAATTTATCCCTATTAAATCCTTTTAGCGAGTCTGGTTAAATCAGGCGATGTCAGTCTACGAAATCCCAATTATGGGTCATGGTTGGTTCTACGACCCATGAAGTTGGTTTCATGGATTGATTTTGCCACAATTTAAGACTACAATCCTCAAATGATATCCACAAGTCATGGAATGTTCCAAGAACAGTAAGTAGTGTTTGTGGATGCCTTCAACAGTTAGAAAATTTCTAGAAAGCTTACTTGGGATCCATGAAGCCTATCCATGGCCCGTGGAACTTTCTAGGGACCGTAAAGTTGGTTCATATTGAAGTTAGAATTTCCTACATTCTTAAAATGGTTCCACGAATAGTGTTACGGATCGTGGTTGGATCCACGACCCATACACTAATTTCTAGGACCATTTATTCTCACTTTTAAGATAATTTTGCTGCCTCAGTTCCTACACATTTTTATAAAACTAAAATCATTAACATATAAATTTCCTGCCTGTAAGTTCAAAATAGAATAAAAACTAAAACTTTAAACTACCTATAAGTACAAAATCAAAACCTCACACAAATACATGAAAACTACAACTAATATCTTTGGTTGTCTTGCATGTAGTGCCTGACTTATGGTCGCAACATGACTTAGAACACTTGGTTACTCAAACTTCACCAAGCGTTCATACATCAACTACCTTGATGAAATCAGTACTGCTGAAGTATGGCTTATATTCTTTGGCCATTCAATTTAAACCTCATGCAATCATTCCATTCTAACTCAACAGCCTTGTGATTGAAGACATGTGTGACCTTGGAGGAACCCAACCACTCGGAACTGGTTTTTCTAGGGCTCAGGCGGAGTATTATATTGAACGATAAAACCAAGTCTCCTAGTGTGAATTAATGGTGCTTTATGTGATGATCATGATATATCTTGGTCCTTTGCTTGTATAATGCTGAGCTCTCATATTCCCTAAACCGAAACTTATCGAGTTTGTTGACTTGGCTCAGCCTTGAAGTAGCAGCTCATTCTGATCCAAGTTTCACTTTTTGAGTGCCATATCTTCTTGTACTCAAGCTTTATAGGTAAGTGACAAGCTTTACCAAGAACAAGTTGGTAAGGAGACATACATATGGGATCCTTGAATGCGTTCAGGTACCCCCATAACGCATTATATAGCCTTTACAACTAATCTATCCGGTTTGCATTCGCTATCTTAGATAGAATCTGCTTAATCTCCCTATTAGATACCTCAACTTTCCTACTCTTCTATGAACTATAAGGCATTTGCAAACTATGTCTCACTCCATATTTCACTCGCAGAGCTTTGAACAACCAATTACAACAGTGGGAACCCCCATCGCTTATGATCGCCCGAGGAGTGCCAAACTATGAGAAGATGTTTCTTTTGAGCAATGCAATGACGCTATTACCTTTATTGTCAAGAGGTGCAACTAATTCCACAAACTTTGAAATGTATAGTCAACAACAACTAAGATATATTTATTATCATCTATGGTTAAGTGGGAGCTCATGCTTTCGGGAAACTCCACATTCTCTCTTGCACTTCACACAAGCTTCAGCATAGTCATGGACATCATAGTGGATGGTTGGAAAATAATACCCACATAACAAGTTCTTATGTGATGTCTTAGTACCAGTACGTTGCCCACAGACTAAAGATGAATGATAAGCCTGAAAAATGCTCATCATCTCAACCTCAAGAACATAGTGATGAATCATTTCACATTATACATAAACATACAGCATAGGTGGGAAGTCAAATCTGGTGGGATGACATTACTGACTAAGTAGTTAGTAAAATCATCAAACCAGGTATCAAATTGTTTGATTGATGAGTGCATGACTTGCACTCATTTCCTGCTCTTTTCTTATGATTTTGTGTTGTAAATCTCATAACCTAAGGCTAATTATGCTTTAAATGATGTATGTTATGGGTACATATGGTTTATATTTGGTTGTCCTAACAAGAATTGAAGATTGGAGATTAATTAGAGCCAAAGGGAGCTGAAATGCACAAAATGGTACCTAGCAACAGATAAACTCCATGAATGCGGCCTTTATGCCTGCGAGCATGAGTCGTGGTATGTTGAAAAGTGAAAACACGCTAGTCCCAAGCACGAAGGTGGATCTTAAAAAGATAAAACCTTCACAATCGTAGAATGCTGAGCTCGATCGTGGAATGTTACTGTGACCAGAGTCAGGACAATTTTGGAATTTCACCATCTTCAGTCCCAAAATCATATATAGACATACTATCAACCCTTATTATTTATTTATTGACAGATATTGGCATATTCATTCATCTTTGAAGAAGAAGAACACATCTTAGTGTAGATTTTAGTTGAGGGTGAGGATTTAGAGCAAGTTTTCTATAAATTCTTGAGTGGATTGAAGAGTGTGTGCTTCATTTGTATTATCTTTCACTAGGTCTTTCTTTTCTTGTTCTTTAATGATAAATTTGTAGATTTAATTGAAGCTTTGTTATTGATCTATATATGGGTTTTGATTATTATTTCTCTTGCTTTCATGCTTAGTTGATGATTTACTTGCAAAACAAAGAGGGTTTCTCCCAAATTTCTTTAATTGCTTGAATTGATTTGCAGGTTCTTGAATATCTTTTTGTATAAATTAGATTTTAGGTTGGTTCTTAATTCTAGTTTGGTTCTTCAATTATTGCTCTAGTGGGTGTAGTTAAGGTAGAAGATTGCATGATAACCATGGATTTGTAAGTTGAGAGCCTCAAAAGGGACTCAACGACTATCGTCTTGGGAGTTTTTCTTTTTGGTTTTCAAGCCACGCATTTCTTTGAGCATCTTGCATGAGAGGCCGTAGTTGGCTCCTGTGGAACATCATTCCCTAGTAAGAATGATTACAAGCTAACTAGCCTACCCATAGGGTCAATTTGATGCTAAGTGTGATGGATTGATTGACTTTTTATTGATTACCATATCCCATATACTTGCTCTCTTGATTTATCAATCCTTACCCAATTGAATGTAGAAGTAGTTAGTTTAGTTTCCCCTAATATAGTTAGAATTCTTGCTTGGTACTCACCTATCGAGTCAAAATCTAGTAGCCATAGGTCCTTGCTATGCTTATTAGCTAACACATTATTCCCTGCAGGATTTGACCCAGATCTATAGAGTTGGGTAATATGTTGATAACAGCTGCCCCTTTTGCTTTTGAGTAGCTGGGTTAAGCGACATCAGTGATGCAGCCAATACTCTCTCATTAGGGGATGTATCATTGATCTCCAACCCATCCTCAAACTTAGTCATAGCCTCATCCTCTAGTCTAGATAGATGGTTAGTACCTTGATTATATGTCCCCTCTCTGTCAATCACCTCGAAGTTAAACTCTTGAAAAAGAAGTACCCATCGAATCAACCTTGGTTTAGCATCCTTCTTCACCATCAAGTACCATAATTTCAAATGATTAGTATGCTCAATGACTTTAGTTCCCAACAGATATGACTTGAATTTCTTGAACACAAAGACCGCTCTAAATAACTTTTTCTTAGTGATAGTACAAATCTTTTGTGCTGCATTAAGGGCTTTACTAGTGCAATAAGTGGGATGTAATATCTTTTGTCTATGTTGTCCCAGTATCACACCATGTCCTACCCCACTTGTGTCACACATGATCTTGAAGGGTCAAGTCCAATCTAGCGCAACAATGACAGGTGCCAAAATCAACCTCTATTTCAACCCTCCGATGCCTTGAGACAAGCGTCATCAAACATGAACTTAGCAGCTTTCTCAAATAAATTGCACAAGAAATTTTCAGTCTCTGAGAAGTCTTTCGTGAACCGCTTGTAGAATCCTACATGTCACAAGAAACTTCTCACACCTTTTATAGAGATAGGTGGAGGGAGCTTTTCAATAATCTCAACCTTAGCTCTATCAACCTCTATACCTTTAGTGGAGATTTTGTGACCTAACACAATACCTTCCTTCACTATGAAGTGACATGTTTCCTAGTTTATTTCAAGGTGACACTTTTTCACAATGTTTAAGAAGAATGCTGAAATCATCCGTAAACACCTCAATAGTATCCTTCACCATGTTTGAGAATAACAACATCATGCGAAGGTGTCATAAGGACATGTGAAAGTAGTCTTATCTTGGTCTTTTAAAGCAAAAGAAATTTAGTTGTAGCCCATGTAACGATCAAGAAAATAGTAATAACCTTTGCCTGCTAATCGATCTAGCATTTGGTCCATGAATGTCATAGGCAAGTGATCTTTTTCTGTCAAAGCATTGAGTTTATGGTAGTCTATGCAATCCCTCAACCCTATGACTAGCCTCATGGTAATTAACTTATTCTAGCATTAGGAACCACAATCATACCTCCCTTTTTTAGGAAGCACTGGATCAGACTCACCCATTCACTATCAGTGATCGGATCTATCACATGTGCATCTAACCACTTAATAATCTCTTTGCACACAACTTCTTGCATCAACTGATTGAGACACCTTTGGTGCTCAATGCTCGGCTTGTAATCTTTAATAAGCTGAATCTTGTGAGTATAAATATCAGGTAAGATGCCAATTATATCTGTAATTTTCCATCTAATAGCCCATTTGAATCTTTTGAACACTGAAACGAATGTCTTCACTTATCAAGATCTGTAGCAATAAACACATCTTAAGTATTGTTAGTTTCCAAAAAGGCATAACTTAGGTGGGATGGAAAAGCATTTAATTTCGACACCAGTGGCTCTTCATGGATAGTCTGCTAGGTGGCATCTTATGATTTTTCAAGTCTAACTCAAGCTTGCGTTGGTAACTAAGATGCAAATGTGATCTAATTACTTTCACTATCCCATTGTAGTCTGGAATGTCCTCACCCTAAAAATTCATCAATGTAACCTCAAGAGCTTCCACACTTAGCCTTTCCTCTATTTGTACCTCCGATTGCACTTCATCGACACTCTCAATCATAAAAACAACCCTCAAATCATCTGGTCTTTTCATGGATTGGCAAACATTAAAGACAACTTCTCATTCAAATCTAAACGTAAGTTTGACTAACTCCACATCCACTAGGGCTCACCGATTAGCTACGAAAGGTCTTACTAAGACGATTTGGATGTCAAAGTATACTTCTTAATCAAGTATAATAAAGTTAGCAGGGAAGATAAGATTTTCAACATGAACGAGAACATCATATACTATCCCCACATGCTTCTTCACAGTCCTTTCTGCCATCAACAACTGCATTGTCATCAAAGTGGGACTCTCAAGACCAATTGTTTAAATAGTGCAATAGTCATAAGATTGATGCTAGCTCCCAAATCACATAATGCCTTTTGCAAACTTAAAGACTCTGATGGTGCATGGTAAATACTCTAGGGTCCTCCTTCTTTTGCCTTAAGGACCTTGTCGCAATAGCTTTTCAATGGAAAATATCTTGAGAAAGATCAACCATTCTTTTCTTTGTCACTAGGTCCTTCATGAACTTCACGTATTCGAGCATTTGCTCCAATGCATCAACGAGAGGAAGGTTGATGAACTGCTTCAACATAAAGATGAAATTTTGAGACTTTGCTTCCACATTAATCTTCTTCAGCCTCTAAGGGAAAGGTGGTGGAGGCTTGGGTATGGTTTTCAACTTTTTTGATGTCACAACTTCTTCACCCATAATATCTTTGGACTAATCATCTCAAGTTTCTACCTCTTTGTTATTGGCCTTCTTCGCTCTATCCACATCATCAATTACCAGCATTGGTTGGTTGACCTTCATCTTGCCACTACATGCAGTAACTACCACGCAACGCCTATCATTCTTCAAATTTTACACTATGTGTCTCGGCAGTGTACCTTTCTGGCGTTGGTTTAGCTTGTCGACCTCTCACCAAATTGCTACTCCAATTACTTAATATCCACCAAGTAAGACTCAATCTTCTAATTAATTCTTCATATATCAACTTTCATTACTTTCAAGGTCTTGTCGTGTGCATCAACCTTTATTTAGCAACTTGCCGAACATCCCTCAATCCTCGAATTACAAGCTCCAGATTCACAGTTTTATGGTGGTAGATGTGGTCCATTTCAATACACATCTCTGCATTCCTAATCACTATCTTGATCTTGGCCCCTATTTCCGTTGCAGTAACCTCCTCAATTGTTGTTGTCTTAGCAAGCATTGTCTCTATTATAGTCGACCATGATTACCTTGCCCTTAGTACTAATAATCCTAATTGGATCCTTGGGCATTTGTCTTGAAAAGCAACATTTGTTTAGTCACAAAGTAAGTATCCTCCTAAAAATCTAAGTCATCATACCCAAGTGTTCTTAGTGGTTGTTGACAAATTCTCTCTACTCATGCTAGCTTTTTCTTAATCAATAGCCCAACATTAGTATTAACCCGGACCAACTTTTGTAATATTTCTTGGTTGATTTAAGTTTTCTCCAAATTTGAACTGAATGAAGGAAATATTTGTTGTCTCTAATTCCCTTGTGTCCCAAGCATGATTAGTCTTTTCTACTCTCTCGAGTATTTAGGCTATCTCAACAAATGCACAGTCCAGGGATGCCCCTTCGATTGTGGTATCGGCAACTACTTTATTGT
>JAPFFP010088996.1:0-21206 GCA_026153255.1 Solanum medicagineum
TCGAAGAAGCTCAATTTGAAGGACCAGGTCAATAACTTTGAGCAGCTTCTTGGTAATTCGATTAGTACTACTTGGGAGCATTTCACTAAATATTTGAGGAGTGTCCTAGACCACAAAATAGTTGATGATGCCTTGGTGGAGATATTCTACCATTCCCTTGATAAGAACAATCAAGCTTGTGCAGTCACTATCATGGGCGGTATGTTCTTGGATCAGCCATTTGCAAGGATGGTAGAGTGGATGGAGAGAGTGGTCAAGACTACTCATGCATGGGGGCAGAGAGATAGAGCATCTACTAAAAGTTTGTGCACTGTCGGTGTTGGTTCAGAGCAAGCAAAGATCAGCGAAGAAATCATTCCCGAATTCTCACAGTGATGGAGGTGATGATGAAGCAGAACCAAGAGCGAGTCACTGCAGTAGTTCATCAACCTCCATGTGCACCCATGTATGATGAGCCTTATTATGATGATGACACATGTTTTGTTGTTGATCAGAGGAGGGGTTTCCCAACTAATGCCTAAGGGTCCAATCAGAACTATTGGTGCCAAGATCAAGGAAACCAAGGTTAGAACTTCAACAGAGATGGAGCTTTTGCACACAACCGCAAAGGATTTTAGGATAGGAATAGGGGTCCAGAGAGAGACGCAAATTCGGGTCACAGAGATGTCTTAAAAAATGGCCCCTATATGCCACCACGTCACCATGACACAGGTGCAAGTAGTTTCAGAATTATGGAGTTGTTTGACCGCCTGTTGAAGAAAGATGAGACACAAGATGAGACTTAGAAGGGTATGAAAATTAAGATTTCGAGCATCAATTAGAAAATTAAGTCTCATTCTATTTCTATCAAATAGCTTGAACAACAATTTATTCAAGTGTCCATTCAACTTAATCAGGGTCAGAGGTGTAAACTGCCTAGCAACACAATTTACAATCCTAAGAATGAACGACAGTGTATAGAAGTTACTACTCGAGGTGGCAAGGGAAACATTGATCCTCTCATGCCAGTTCATGAGGACGATGTTTGAGAGGAGAAAGTTGTGGCCTAGGATGCAGATATAGAGGATGATCATGGCAAGGATGGGGTGAGAGAAGCTGCTGATGTGCCATAGAAGTTGAAGCCTATTCCTAGGCCTCCTCCTCCCTTCCCTCAAAGAATCAAAAAGAGAGATAAGGAAGACAAGTTCAAGCAATTTCTCTTCATACTTAAGCAACTCTCCATCAACATCCCTCTCATTGAGGTATTAGAGAAGATACTAGGGTATGCTAAGTACATGATAGACCTTGTCACTAAGAAAAGCATTGTAAGCTAGGAGCTCTCCCAAGAGCTTTAGCATGCAGTGCCATTACAAAGTGGTCCTTGGTTTAGAAGCGAGAAGATCCCAGTGTTGTCACCATACCTTGCACCATTGGAGTTGTGGAGTTCGCAAGGGCACAATGTGATCTAGGTGCCAACATTAATCTAATGCCCCTTGTGGTCTTCAATAAGCTTGATTAGGAACCCCTATTCCGATAAGCATGCAGTTATTGATGATTGATCGGACAATGAAGAAGCTTTTGGGGATATTATATATGATGTGCTGGTCAAAGTTAAAAAGTTCATATTCCTTACAAACTTTGTGATCCTAAGATTGCAAAGTTGACTTCGACGTCCCAATCATCTTGGGAAGACCTTCCTAGCCACTGGGTGAGCATTTATGCATATGGAAGCAGGTCAGCTCAGGTTTAAATTGAATGATGAAGAAGTCGTCTTCAATATCTGTCAGTCTATGAAGCATCCATATGACTTGATAAATGAAGTATGGGCAGCTGGTGAAGTTTGAGTAACCATTTTTTCCAAGTCGTGCCGCGACAATAAATCATGTGTTACTTGGGAGGCAACCCAAAGTTTTTGATGTAATAGTGTAGTTGTAGGTTTATTTTTTAGTTTTTGGACTCATAGGTAGTTTATTTTCTGGTATTTTAATTGTAATTTGGACATTGGGCGGGTCGCATATAGGGTAGTAGTGTGTTCTATGAAGAATATGCAGGTACAGGGCTAAGTCAGCCAATTTTGGTGCAAAAGAGCATTAGCAAGTACCTCTACGACTGGTTCTACTTTACGGCCCGTACAACATCTCATAGAGATTTCTAGTGAGCAAAAAGCAGTGCACTCCAGTCGACGATCCAACTTTATGATCCATAGATAAAACTACAAGTCGTGAATGGGGCTCGTGGACCCCACTAAGTTTCCAGAAACTTTTCTAAGTGTTGAGGGTTTACGACCAACTCTACGAGTCATAAATCACTTTACAACTTGTAGACTAGTCTGTGAAACCCAGTCCTGAAATCTTGAGTTTGGATGTTTTACGAACCCATAGTTCACGAGCTGTAAAACACTCTATTGCTTGTTATCGAGGTTTCGTAGAGTCTAGGCCCACTATATTTCAGTTGACCCGGTCATGGTATAAATAATGGGGTCAAATTATTTTGACCCCATTCCTAACACAATTTACAAAATTACCCAGCCAACCCCTTCCCCACATAATTTTGCCACCGACGGCTGCCGTACCCCTACTTTCCGATGTAAATTTTCGGTGACCTAGGGTTTAGTGCCTCTTCACCTCCTTCATATTCTACAAGTTAATCACACTACTCGGTAAGTTTTTGGTTGGTTAAAAAACCTTTAATTTACTTGTGTTTGTATAATTGTGTTGGAAATTATGTTAGGAATGGTAGTTTAGACACAAAATCCATATGTGAAAATTGGATTTGAGTTGCCCCATGTTTGAATATTTGTCCAAGTCTGGATTTGGGATAATTTACTTGATTGAATGTTTGAATAGTTTTTGGCACCTATTGAATCACCCACTATGTGTGATGAATTGGTATTGTGTGTAAACTGGTGGGTGATGACACTGGTGCGTAAATTTTGTTGAAAAATTGTCATATGGGTTTGGAATAGTTGGGAAACATGCTTGATCACTTTTGATGGGGTGGATACTTTGTATAACATGTTGCGGGTAATGGTTGTGTTATGAGAATCATGCGGGTGTGTGCATCTTTGCTTCGATTATGTTAGAATAAATGTTGAAAAGTCGTATAGGATCCATTGTGATGGGCATAAGAACTCAAGTAACTGAGTGTTATTGTTTACGAGTGGCTTTTACGGCCCCTAGATCATTTCATGAGTCGTAATTTCCCCTTGTACAAGATTCCAAAAACATAAACGTTTCTGAGTGTCCATCAGACGAGACCTTCTATGAGTCGTAGAACAATTTACGGCTCATAGACAAGTCTCACAGATCCTTGCCTGGAACAAATTCACTCATTGGAATTCTCTACGATGCAGTCTATGACTTGTAAACCATTTTATGACTCGTACCTGGTCTCATAGACCTTTACAGTGAAAAAAATGATTTGGAACACCGTTTTATGAAAGCTTTTTACGGCTCGTAATACCAACTATGGCCCATAAAGATACTTTCGTAGAACCCTTCTGCACTTAATCCGAATTATTTATGCTTTTCAATTTTTGATTTGTAGGGCTAAACAAGGTGAATAAATGTTCATGTTTCATGTACTATGGCCCCAAAAGCCAAACACCATGAGATCAGGACCCTACAGAGGAGGCTCAGAGATGAGTCTTCGGATGATGAGCATGTAACTACACTGAGTGGCTCACTAGAGGATCTCGAGGCGTCACGACCCAAGCCTAGGGCATAGACCTGACCGGCGAATGGGGAACCTGAAGGAACCCCAAACAAGCCTCATTGCATATCATTACACATCCTTGGTCGCGGAAGCCATTAAAATGGCAATAAAAGATAAGCATAAACAAAGGGAAATTGGGACTAAGGGAACCTCTTTCATATGATAACCAACAAGAGTCAAGGCTCATAACATAGATACACCATATGTCCAACAACACCTCTATTACATAAAGATAAGAGCGGGGGCCAAGACAAAGCAATCGGACTCACCCTCATAGTTAAAACATAATCAAAAGAGAGAAAGTCTTAATACATAGAAAGAGATCATATGTAATGTCCCCGAAATGGAAGACTCACCAACAAACTTGAGCGGAGTCCTACTAACCACGTAGAGGAGGATGCTCAAGTGGGGCTCCGGTTCCTAGATGGTGACATCATGTATTCATAGAGTATGCTTTAGTACGTTTGAATGTACTAAGTATGTGGGATGCAATGCTAGCAAGGGATAGGCAGCATAATCGAAATGTATAATCATAGGCAAAAGATAGGTATAATGTCAATATGACATGCATGCTCAATGCTTAAGGTAAAATATGTTAGTAAATCATGATCAAGGAATATAAACTAAATATGGGAAACATACCCGAACCCCTTTGTACCAACCTTCATGAAATGGGCCAAATTGCCCCTACTCACCTTACGGTATAACTTTTTTGGAGAATATTATCAATAACCCTACCGTATGACATAGTCTTTTTAGTAGGTAGTATAAGATGTCCCCTACTTTACAATATCATCTTTTGGGTAGGAAATGTGATTCATCCTATGTTACGACATGGCCTTTTCAATAGAATGTCCACACCTTACGATATGATCTTTTTCAGTGGGACCCTTTAGTCTTTCTACCTTACAACATGGCCTTTTCGGTTGGATGTCCGTACCTTATGATATAATTTTTTTGGTAGGCACAATTAGCTATTCTACCTTATCACATGGCTTTTCAGTAGGGTGTCCACACCTTAAGATATGATCTTTTCGATAGGATCATTAAACACTTTACCTTATGGAAGGACCTTGTCGGTAGGAATCATTAACCACAATGCCGTACGGAATGGCCTTTTCGATAAGAATCATAGAACTAGCTCATCAAACCATTTTCCTAAGAACACGACAAACATAAGAACCCAGCAATCTACATGCAACCCCATAGGTACCTTCCCAAGAAACAACTCATATAGACATCCCTATCATCATCATGAGGTCAAGGTATAATCATCATAACACCATTAACTCCTAAGACATGCATTGGGTGTTCAATTCCTCATAAAACCCTAGCCGAACATTTTATCAAACACTTGGCGGGTGTGTAATGCTAGTATAAAACTATAAAATATAGAGATGAAATCATGCAAGAAAATCCATTGTAAAACCATCAATCAACACCATGCAACACCCTCAAGCAATATATATCAAAACGTCTCATCAAATCTCACAATAGATCAAAGATTTATAACTCAAAACATAGCAAAACAGACACAATTTTATATAGCTTTAAAATAGTGTGCTGTAAATTTCATAATATGCAAGACCCATTTGTAAATCGACTTCAAATCATGTAATTTGAGAAAAAGGAGGCTTGGGTATGGGTGAAAGGAACCTATGAAAGAAACCCACATATCTTAGCTTTTGGAGAAACCTTGAAGAAGTTTGGAGATGCAGACTTGAAGCATGAAGAAAAACCTTAAAGGAAAACCTTAGCATGGGATGAGGGTTTGAAACTTGAATTTGGGAGTGAAGATATGTCTAATTGTTTCAGTGAGTATTGAGGAGTGTTTAGGATGATATGAGGGTGAAATAAGTCTAAGTATAGGTATTTTTAAGTGTGGGAACCCTTGGGCCCAAGACGTGAAAGCCTTGGACCGAAGTTAAAAAAAACAGGACCAAAATAACACTACTCCACGTCGCTTTTGCATTTCTGCACAAATGAGTTCAACGACAACAAGAATAAATTCTTCATCCGAAATCGAAATGAGGTGAAACCAAGTGCATTGGAAAGCTAATTCAAAGAGCTTTAATTTGGTAGTCGTGCGCCACCCAGTGCTTTGTGTGCTAAGATATATGCCCCTTTAAAGTTAACCCTCCTGAATCGTGTTTTTGCGATTTTTGGAGTTTGAAACGGTTGCTCTAAAATTCGGGTTAGACCCATTCCCCACTCAATTTTCCCCCTTAACGACAATATGAAGTCAGATTTTTGAAATAACGAACGAACTTTTAGATATATGAAAATAACGATTTTGGGCACTTTCGAAGCACATTTTTGGGCACTTTTTGAGGTTGTTTCAATATCTGCCCCTTGGGAACATTCGTCCTAAATGTAAAAGAAACGTATCAGACAAGAGTGATCATAAACAAATCAGCCCCAATAAGAATGAAACATTACATTCAAAACACCATTTTCAAAATCTCAACATAAGTGTAAAATAATCATAAACTTGCCAACTTAAACATGAATGCATATAAATGACATGGGTGCTGAACATAGGACTTGGAATCACATGAAGGACTTATTCGCTATCTTAGGCTTGATTAGAGTGAATGAGGTACGAATATCGCTCCCATAAGATCGTTTCGACTTCCTTGGAGACACCTTTGGCTTAATGATCCTTTCAAGAGGGCCTTAATGAACACAATATCCTCATTAATCAACCTCTCCACTCATCCATCCAACATCTCCACTTGGACCTTCCCCTAAGCTAACTTGTCCTCCACATCACCTCCAATCTCAAAGAGTTCTACAGCACTAGAGTCACCAACATGTCCCGTCAACCTAGAAGCATGAAGAATCGGACTAACCAAACCCCTATCCATAGGAATCCCCAAACATATGCAACCTTACCAACTTGTCTTTTCATCCTATAAGGACTCAAAACCATAGCTCATTTGTCAACCTTAACATATTTATCTCACTTGTCACAACGAACTACCATCTCCCCCTTGGGAGACTACCTCCACTTTACCATCTTTCCACCTAAAACTTCCAACTCTAATAAGGTGGAATCAAGGCCTTGCTTAATCTAGACCTCTTAACCAAAGAAGATTTGGAAGCATCAAGAATGCTACACCACCATGCGCAACTTCCCTCAAACTAACTTCCAATCTAACCAATCGATGGACCTCATTAGTCTCCTCCTTGCACCCATCAACAAGACATGCTAGGCTATCTAGAGCACCGACCGCAACATTAGCCTTACCGGAGAAAATTAATGCACACTCATTTCATAATCCTTAAAGGATTCTAACCACCATCATGCTACCCAAAATGCCCACTTATCATATTTAGCAAACAACCTCTCATCCTCCAAGACTTGCAACACTACCCTCAAAATGTTTCACAAGCTATAAACAAATCAACACCTCATCACTAGAGACCACCAGAAACATGTCAAGGTAGGGTTTTAAGACCCTATTCATGAGACCCATAAAAACAACTGGTGGATAAGTCACCCAACAACTCCACGAATATGCAAAATGCTCTTTCCTAATCTGAGAGGACACTTAGGGATATCACCTACCCTCATCACCACTTGGGAACGAAACCCAAACCTCAAATAAACCTTAGAGAAGTGAGTAACCCATTGTAGTTGAACAAATAAAATGACCATCCTCAACCATCCTATCACAACCTTACGGGTCCTACAACCATTAGGAGCATGATATGCTTATAGCCACACCACCTCAAGACTTCCAATCAATCACACCAAATTCAACCAAGATCACAAGACAAGACTTTATGCAGCAAGAACATAGAGCAAACATTACAAGCCCTACTAGCGTAAATAGTCTCACCTAACCGAATCTTACTAGCAACAAGGAATAATGGAAAGAAATAACGACTCACGGAATATCAAAGCATGCACAATAAAATCAAGGAAAATATCTAAATTATTACTAGCATCATCGTGCACCACATCCTCTCCTTGCCTTCTTTGGAGATCATAGATTCGATTACATTTTAAAGCACCCCCTTGATCAACAACACCACCTTTACCCTTGTTTTGAGCATATGGGAAATCCGGGATTTTGTGGTCCATTTCACCACACCCAAAGCATGCACCCGTGTTCCTCCAACATGTACCACCATGTTTCCTTCCACATTTTGGGAATCTAGGATGAGTCACCCCATCATCTCCTTAGGGCCTTGGGTTTGGCACCCCACCCTTAAAAAACCTCTTACATGGAGCATCATCGGACTCTAGACTTTGGGAGCCACCATAACATCGGGCCCTCTTGGCCTCCCTACTCCTCCTTTTCCTCAACTTCTCCCCCTCCATTTGTTCAACATAAGTCATCAAGCAGGACAAATCCATGTCTTTGATCAACATAGCGGACCGACATTCTTCACTCGCCAAGTCAAAGATGCCCATTACAAACTTGTTCATTCTAGCCCTTAGGTCGGCAACCAAGTGAGGAGCATACTTAGAGAGTTTGTTGAACTTGAGGGCATACTCCCTCACACTCATTGATCCTTGTATAAAATTTATGAGTTCCATCAATTTGGTTTCCCTAAGGTTAACAGGGAAGAATCGAATAAGGAAAGACGTCCTGAACTCCTCCCAAAGCACCACATTGTGGATTTCCGTCTCCTCCTTCCATTTATTGTACCATATTTGTGCTACCCCTTTGAGTTGGTAGGCCGCCAACTCCACCTTACCTTCTGATTTTATTCCCATGATGGCCAATATCTTATAGATCTCATCAATAAACTCTTGTGGGTCCTCATCTACCTTTGACCCATAGAACTCTGGTGGATTCATCCTCATGAAATCTCTTACCGAGAGGCCTGTGTAGTAGCATGAGGGGCTTGGGCCCCTTGATTGTCTTGGTAAGCCACAACATGTGTAAGCAAGGTGAGAGCTTCTTGAAGCTCACCATTAGCCGGTTGCTCCTCAGGAGCGCGAGCCCTTCTTCCTCTTGTGTTAGGCATGATGTAGCATAGAAAAGAAAAAACTTTAGGGGGGAAATAACCTTACTTCAACTCTATATCATGATGTTGACTATGAAGAATGGAAACATTTCCTAAAAAGTCTCATAGCCTCCTACTCATAGTTGTGGTGCACAGTACAACCATGAATAAGACTCTAATCGATGTGGTGTGTTGGATTCCAAGGATCTAACAACCTAGTTCTTTGACACCAACTTTTTCGTGACCCAAGCCTAGGGCCTAGACATGGCCGGCGAAGGGGGAACCCGAAGGAACTCAAAACATGCCTCATAGCATATCATTACACATCCTTGGTCGCGAAAGCCATTAAAATGACAATAAAAGACAAAAACAAACAAGGGGAGATTGGGTCTAAGGGAACCTCTTTCATGTCATAAGCAACAAGAGTCAATAGTGTCAAGGCTCATAACATAGATACACCTTATGTCCAACAACACCCTCTCCTACATAATGATAAGGGTGGGGTCCAAGGCAAAGCGACCGGGCTCACCTCAGAGTCAAAACATAATTAAAGAGAGAAAGTCTCAATACTTAGCAAGAGATCATAAGTAACGTCCTCGGAATGAAGGACTAACCAACAAGCTTGAGTGGAGTCATACTAACCACGTGGAGAAGGATGCTCAAGTAGGGCTCCGGTTCCTATATGGTGACATCATGTAGACATATAGTATGTGTTAGTACGTTTGAAATGTACTAAGTATGTGGAATGCAATGCTAGCAAGGGATAGACAACTTAATCGAAATACATAGACCTAAGCGAAGGATAGTTATAACGTCAATATGACATGCATGCTCAATGCTTAAGGTAAAACATGTTAGTAAATCATGATCAAGGAATATAAACTAAATATGGGAAACATACCAAAACCCCTTTGTACCAACCTTCATGAAATGGGCCAAATGGCCCCCACTCACCTTACGGTATAACCTTTTTTCGATAGTATTATCAGTACCCCTACTGTACGACAGTCTTTTTGGTAGGTAGTAAAAGACGTCCCCTACTTTACAATATCATCTTTTGGGTAGGAAACATGATTCATTCTATCTTATGGCATGGTCTTTTCAATAAAATGTCAACACCTTACGATATGATATTTTTCAGTAGGAACCTTTCGTCTTTCTAACTTATGGCATTGACTTTTTGGTAGGATGTCTATACCTTACAATATAATCTTTTCGGTAGGAACAATTAGCTATTGTACCTTACAGCATGACCTTTTCAGTAGGGTGTCCATACCTTATGATATGATCTTTTCGGTAGTAATCATTAAGCACTCTACCTTATGGCATGGCCTTTTCGGTAGGAATCATTAACCACTCTATCTTACGACATGGCCTTTTCTGTAGGAATCATAGAACTAGGTCATCAAACCATTACATTTCAATCATCAAGAAAGAACTCCTCATTTTCTTAAGAACACAACAAACATAAGAACCCAATAATCTACATGCAACCCCATATGTACCTTCCCAAGAAACAACTCATATAGACATTCCTATCATCATCATGAAGTCATAATATAATCGTCATAACACCAATCAACTCATAAGACATGAATTGGTCCTTCAATTCCTCAAGAAACCCTAGCGAGACATTTTATCAAACACTTGGCGAATGTGTAATGTTAGTAGAAAACTATGAAATATAGAGATGAAATCATGCAAGAAAATCCATTGTAAAACTATTAATCAACACCTTGCAACACCCTCATGCAATATACATTAAAACCCCTCATCAAATATTATAATAGATCAAAGATTTATAACTGAAAATATGGCAAAACAGTCACAATTTTACATAGCTTTAACATAGTGTGCAGTGAATTTCATAATGTGGAAGACCCATTTGTAAATCAACTTTAAATCATGCAATTTGAGAGGAGGCTTAGGTATCAAGGAACCCATGAAAGAAACCCACATATCATAGCTTTTGGAGAAACCTTGAAGAAATTTGGAGATGGAGACTTGAAGCTTGAAGAAGAACCTTGAAGGAAAACCTTAGATTGGGATGAGGGTTTGAGACTTGAATTTGCGAGTGAAAATATGGCTAAGTGTTTGAGTGAGTATTGGAGAGTGTTTAGGATGATATGAGGGTGAAATAAGGCTAAGTATAAATATTTACAAGTGTGGGAACCCTTAGTCGCAAGACTTGAAAGTGTTGGACCGAAGTTGTAAAAAAGTACCAAAATAACACTATCCGCGACGCGGATTATTCACTGGAATTTGCATTTCTACACAAATGAGTTCTACGAAAATGGACATAAATTCTTCATCCGAACTCGGAATGAGATGAAACCAAGTGCATTGGAAAGCTAATTCAAAGAGCTTTAATTCGTTAGTCGAGGACCACCCAGTTCTTGGTTGCTAAGAGATATTCCCCTTCCAAGTTGAACCCCCTAAATTGTGTTTTTGGGATTTTTGGCTTTTGACGCGTTTGCTCTAAAATTGGGTTAGACCCATTTCCCAATCAATTTTTCTCCTTGAACAAGAATATAAAGTTGGATTTTTGAAATAACGATGAATTTTTAAATATATAGAAATTATGATTTCGGGCACTTCCGAGGCACATTTTTGGGCACTTTTTGGGGTGGTTTCAATATCTCCCCCTTGGGGACATTCGTCCCCGAATGTAAAGGAAATGTATCAGACAAGCGTGACCATAAACAAATCAGCCCCAATAAGAATGCAACATTACATTTAAAACAGCATTTTCAAAATCTCAACATAATTGCAACAACATCATAAACTTGCCAAATTAAACATGAATGCATATGAATGACATGAGTGCTGAAACATAGGACTTGGAATCACATGAAGGACTTAGTTGCTATCTTAGGCTTGATTAGAGTGAATGTGGTACGACTATCGCTCCCGTAAGACCGTTTCAGCTTCCTTGGAGACACCCTTGGCTTGATGATCCTTTCAAGAGGGACTTAATGAATACCACATCCTCATTAATCAACCTCTCCATTCATCCATCCAACACGTCCACCGAGACCTTCCCCTAAGCCAACTTGTCTTCCACATCACCCACAATCTCAAAGAGTGCTATGGCACTAGAGTCACCAACATGTCCCATCAACCTAGAAGCATGAAGAATCGGACTAACCGAACCCTTATCCATAGGCAATCCCCAAACTAATACAACCTTACCAACTTCTCCCTTCATCCTATAAGGACTCAAAACCATAAATCATTTGTCAACCTTAACCTCACCTATCCCACTTGTCGCCATGAAATCTCCCTCTTGGGAGACTACCTCCAATTTGCCATCTTTCCACCCAAAACTTCCAACTCTAATAAGGTGGAATCAAGGCCTTGCTTAATCTAGACCTCTTAACCAAAGAAGATTTGGAACCATCAAGAATGCTACACCACCATGCGCAACTTCCCTCAACCTAACTTCCAATCTAACCAACCGATGGACCCCACTAGTCTTCTTCTTGCCACCATCAACAACACATGGTAGGCTACCTAGAGCACCGACCCCAACATTAGCCTTACCAGGAAAAGTAATGCACACTCATTTCATAATCCTTAAAGAATTCTAACCCCCTTCTTGCTACCCACAATGCACACTTATCATATTAGCAAACAACCTCTCATCCTCCAAGACTTGCAACACTACCCCCAAATGATTCACATGATATTAACAAACCAACACCTCATCACTAGAGACCGCCAGAAACATATCAAGATAGGGTTTTAAGACCCTATTCATGAGACCCATAAACACAACTGGTGGATAGGTCACCGAACAACTCCACCAATATGCAAAATGCTCCTTCCTAATCCTAGATGACACTTAGGGATATCACCTACCCTCATCCCCACGTGGGAACAAAACCCGAACCTCAAATCAACCTTAGAGAAGTGACTAACCCATTGTAGTTGACCAAATAAATTTACCATCCTCAACCATCCTATCACAACCTTACGGGTCCTACACTTATTGGGAGCATGATATGCATGTAGCCACACCATCTCAAGACCTCCAATCCATCAAACCAAATTCAAACAAAGATCACAAGACAAGACTTTATGCAACAAGAAAATGGAGCAACCCTTACAAGCCCTTCTAGCATCAATAGTCTCACATAACTGAATCTTACTAGCAACTAGAAATAATGGAAAGAAATAACGACTCCCGGAACATCAAAGCATACACAATAAAATCATGGAAATTACTAACTTACCAGTAGCATCATTGGGCACCACATCCTCTCCTTGCCTTCTTTGGAGAGCATAGAACCAACTTTTTTTAGAGCACCCCCTTGATCAACATCACCACTTTTACCCTTGTTTTGAGCATATGGCCAATCCAGGATTTTGTGGCCCATTTCACCACACCCAAAGCATGCATCCATGTTCCTCCAACATGTACCACCATGTTTCCTTTCACATTTTGGGCTTCTAGGACGAGTCACCCCATCATTTCCTTGGGGCCTTGGATTTGGTACCCCACCCCTAAAAACTCTCTTGCTTAGAGCATCATCAAACTGTAGACCTTGGGAGCCACCATCAAATAAGTCCTTCTTAGCCTCCCTACTCCTCCTTTTCCTCAACTTCTCCCCCTCCATTTGTTTAGCATAAGTCATGGAGCGGGACAAATCCATGTCTTTGATCAACATAGCGGACCGACATTCTTCACTCGCCAAGTCGGAGAAACCCATTACAAACTTATTCATTCTAGCCCTTGGGTTGGCAACCAAGTGAGGAGAATACTTAGAAAGTTTGTTGAACTGGAGGGCATACTCCCTCACACTCATTGTTCCTTGTCTCAAATTTATGAATTCTATCAATTTGGCTTCCCAAAGCTCAAGAGGGAAGAACCATCTAAGGAAAGCCGCCTGGAACTCCTCCCAAAGGACCATATTGGGGATTTCCGTCTCCTCCTTCCATTCATTATACCATGTTTGTGCTACCCTTTTAGTTGGTAGGCCGCCAACTCTGCCTTATCTTTCGACATAATACCCATGATGGCCAATACCTTATAGATCTCATCAATAAACTTTTGTGGGTCCTCATCCACCTTGACCCATAGAACTCTGGTGGGTTCATCCTCATGAAGTCTCTCACCCGAGAGGTTGGTGTAGGAGCATGAGGGACTCGAGCCCCTTAACTGGCTTGGTTAGCCACAACATGCGTATGCAATGTGAGAGCATTCTGAAGCTCCCCATTAGCCGGTTGCTCCTTGGAAGCACGGGCCCTTCTTCCTCTTGTGTTAGCCATGAGCTGGCATAGCAAAGAACAATCGTTAGGGGGAAAATAACCTTACTTCAACTCTATAGCACGATGTTGACAATGAAGAAGGGAAATATTTCTTAAAATGTTTCATAGCCTCCTACTCATAGTTGTGGTGCAAAACATAACCATGAATAAGACAATATTGACACGATGTGTTGGACTCCAAGGATCAAACAACCTAGTGCTCAGATACCAACTTTTTCACGACCCAAGCCTAGGGCCTAGATGTGACCGGCGAATAGGGAACTTGAAGGAACCCCAATCAAGCCTCTTAGCATATCACTACACATCCTTCGTCGCGGAAACCATTAAAATGACAACAAAAGATAAGCATTAAGCATTAAAAAGGGGAAATTGGGACTAAGGGAACCTCTTTCATATCATAAGTTACAAGAGTCAATAGAGTTAAGGCTCATAACATAGATACACCATATGTCCAATAATATCTCTCCTACATAATGATAACAGCGGGGGCCAAGACAAAGCAACTGGGCTCACCCTCATAGTCAAATCATAATCAAATGAGGAGAAGGTCTTAATACATAGCAAGAGATCATAAGTAATGTCCCCAGAATGGAGGACTCACCAACAAACTTGAGTAGAGTGGTACTAACCATGTGGAGGAGGATGCTCAAGTAGGGCTCCGGTTCCTACATACTGACATCATGTAGGCATAGAGTATGTGTTAGTACGTTTGACTGTACTAAGTATGTGAGATGCAATGCTAGCAAGGGATAGACAACTTAATCGAAATGCATAATCATAAGCAAAGGATAGGTATAACATCAATATGACATGCATGCTCAATCCT
The DNA here is from genome assembly GCA_026153255.1 of Solanum medicagineum. Lineage (NCBI taxonomy): Eukaryota > Viridiplantae > Streptophyta > Magnoliopsida > Solanales > Solanaceae > Solanum > Solanum medicagineum. The sequence goes on from JAPFFP010088996.1 coordinate 14,753, forward strand.
TAAGGTAAAACATGTTAGTAAATCACAATTAAGGAATATAAACTAAGTATGGGAAACATACCAAAACCCCTTTGTACCAACCTTCCTGAAATGGGCCAAATGGCCCCCACTTTCGGAGAGTGTTATCAATACCGCTACAGTATGACATAGTCTTTTTGGTAGGTGGTATAAGATGTCCCCTACTTTATGATATCATTTTTTAGGTAGGAAACATGATTCATTCTATCTTACGGCATAGCCTTTTCAATAGAATGTCCACACCTTACAATATAATCTTTTCAGTAGGAACCTTAAGTCTTTCTACCTTACAACATGGACTTTCCAGTGGGATGTCCATACCTTACAATATAATTTTTTTGGTAGCCACAATTAGCTATTCTACCTTACGACATGGCCTTTTCAGTAGGATATCCATACCTTATGGTATGAACTTTTCGGTAGGAATCGTTAAACACTTTACCTTACTGCAAGGCCTTTTCGGTAGGAATCATTAACCACTCTACCTTACAGCATGGCCTTTTCGGTAGGAATAATAGAACTAGCTCATCAAATTATTACATTTCAATCATCAAGACAACTTAATCAACAAACATAAGAACCAACAATCTACATGCAACTCTATAGGTACCTTCCCATGAAAAAACTCATATAGACATCCCTATCATCATCATGAAGTCAACACATAATCATCATAACACCATTCAGCTCATAAGACAAACATTGGGTCTTCAATTTCTCAATAAACCCTAGTCGAACATTTTATCAAACACTTGGCGGGTATGTAATACTAGCATAGAAACATGAAATATATAGATGAAATCATGCAAGAAAATTCATTGTAAAACCATTAATCAATGCCTTGCAAAACCCTTAAGCAATATACATCAAAACCACTCATCAAATCTTACAATATATTTAAGATTTATAACTCAAAACATAGAAAAACAATCATAATTTTACATAGTTTTAACTTAGTGAGCAGTGAATTTCATAATATGCAAGACCCATTCGTAAATCAACTTTAAATCATGCAATTTCAAAAAAAGTAACCTTGGGTATCATGGGTGAAAGGAACCTATGAAATGAACCCACATACCTTAGCTTTTGGAGAAATATTGAAGAAGTTTAGAGATGGAGACTTGAAGCTTGAAGAAGAACGTTGAAGGAAAACCTTAGCTTGGGATGAGGGTTTGAGACTTAAATTTGGGATTGAAAATATGGGTAAGTGTTTGAGTGAATATTGGGGAGTGTTTAGGATGATTTGAGGGTGAAATAAGGCTACATATAAGTATTTTCAAGTTTGAAAATGCTTAGGCCCAAGACTTGAAAGTCTTGGACCGAAGCCAAATAAAACAGGACCAAAATAACACTGCTTCGTGTCGCTTCTGGAATTTGCATTTCTTCACAAATGGGTTCTACCAAAACGGGAATAAATTTTTCATTCGAACTAGAAATTAGGTGAACCCAAGTGCGTTAGAAAGCTAATTCAAGGATCTTTAATTTGGTAGATTGTGGGCCACCCAGTTTTTTTTTTGCTAAGAGATATGCTCCTTTAAAGTTGACCCTCATAAATTGCATTGTTGCTATTTTTGGATTTTAATACGGTTTCTCTAAAATTCAGATGAGATACATCTCCCACTCAATTTTGCCTCCTGAAGAAGAATATGAAGCCAAATTTTCAAAACAATGAACAGATATTTTGATATATGGAAATTACAATTTTATCCACTTATGAGGCATATTTTGGGCACTTTTTGGGGTTGTTTCACGGGGTTAACCCAGACCTAAAGGTGGATTCGCCATAGATCATGGCTGGGAAAATTCAAGCCCTCTTCATTTGCACTCCCTTTTCTGATGAGGGAGGCAACGACGGGAGTGATTCACCCTAGATGGCTCCATCCAGAGAGGAGTCCAGCTTTGAGGCAAACTTTGAGGATGGATCAGAGACAAAGTCCTCCACAGCACCCCGATCATCACCATATCCACTTGAAACCCTTATAGTCGCTGGTGTGTCACGAATGCATGGAATTTATACAGCACGCCAGCAGCAGATAGAGCGGGTCAAGCCATCCCTCTCTATTTATGAGGAGCCAAGAGCCATATCAGATAGACTCGACTGTGTCCTCGAGCTCTAGGACACGATGATTCAGTATGGGCTTCAGTGGCTCACAGACGCACTTAGACGATACTCCTCGACCATGGTGAGGAAGTTTTATGCTTCATATGCAGCAAGGGTACACAACACTCTTCCCAAAGGGAAGAAGCCCCTCACACTAACCGAAATGGGACTGAGGGACCAACAGGTGGACATCTCAAAGACCACCACTCGTTGGATGCTTTTTGGACCAAAGTTCCTTGCCCCCACATCCGGCGCAGAGTTCAACTACAGGGCGGGGAAGATGAGGGACCCCCTGCTTTTGAGAGATCCAGAGCGACGAGCCATCTTGATGAGATGGGTAGCTGGTTATATTTCTGAGCAGGGTTTATAACCTGCCTGGGTTGTCACAAACTGGGAGCCTATTGTCAAGGTTTCACTTAGTTTTCCCAGCAAGTTTTATTGGGTGGTTATTCGTTCATTCATCCGAGCTACTCTTACTAATAATATGTTAAATGCTAGAGCATGTGGTATTGGATACCAACATCTTGGCTGGTTATGATATTGATTGGGTCTACCTCATAGTCGAGCAGATTCATAAGGCTACCCTAAAAAGGTCTACCTCAATCTTATTCCCTTGCTTGTTATTGGTGTGCTATCAAAATAGAATACTTTTGATGCTTAAAACTTAGGATTTTTGTGTGTTCTCAATGTGATATTTGTGGATTTTATGTGTTTTTGTGTTTGAATTTACATGGTTTACAGATTGGCCATGATTTGGGGCAAAATTATAGAAGTTCCTATTTTTTGATGATTTACGAGACCCTTTATGTATTGTAGAGCATTTGACGAGTCATAGAGAAGGTCTCGTGACAAATTTCAGTGAGGGATGATTTCTGAAGATCAGCTCAATGAGACATGCATACGAGTCATAGAGCGTTCTACGAGTCGTATAGAAAGGTTTCATAAAGATTTCTAGTGAAGGATAATTTGATGAAGTTGAAGCCTACAAACATGCAATACGAGTCATAAATCACTTTACGAGTCGTAAAGTGGTGTCCTAGAAGAGAAGTCCAAAATCCCAGTTGCTTATTATGAGACCCCGACTATGAGTCGTAAATCACACTACGAGTCATAGAGAGATTTCATGGAGTTTGTCAAGCAGTTTTCCTAACTTATTTAGGACTTAATTGTAATTACTATAAATAGTACTTTTAGGTTAATTTTCAAGGGGACATCATTATTCAGAGTTTTTAGGGTTTGTACTTGGAGAACTAAATACTTGGGAGAGAAGATTATGAGAAAACACTTGTGGGTAATTTTGATCTTTAATCTTGTGATTCTGTTCGATCTTGGATTTTCTTGGTCTCAATTCAATTGTGTAAGTGCTCAATTATGTTTTCTCAATTCATATTTTTTTCATCTACACAGCATGAATAGCTAAATCCGCAATTAAATTTGTGGGAACCATGAAGAACTAACAAAGTTAACCTGGATAATTTACAATTCTTGGATTGGGTATATGCATATAATCTATTGTCATTGTTTTGCATGTTCTCTAGTCGTGGCCAACATTAAAACTCGCCTAGTGTCATTAATTGGACCAAGGTAGTAGTGAATAGGAAAAGAAATTGATTAATAGAATTCGATTGATTTGTTCTTGTCTAATCAACCGAATTGGGCCAAAGGGGGGTAGTACTGGGACTATAGGTAATGTTTAGTAGTTTACACTATGGAGATGGGCCAAGTCACATAGTGAAATTCGCCTCTCACATTTGACCAAAAGGCTTGGTGAACTTAAATTACTGTCCTACATTCTATACACTAGACAAGAATTGGGTTATCCGATGATACTAAGTTAGGGAATCATGGGAAAAACAATACCTTAGTTGCTCTCTATTATTGATTGTCTCTTGTGATAATTAATTTAGTTTATTTTCTTATTGATTATTGCAAACCCCCCCTTCGAAGAATCGAGTTGGTTAGCTACTTGGATTGCTTATTGGTGAATTTGTCTTGAGTCTACATATTCCCTGTGGGTTTAATCCCAACTTGGTTAGGTTTTATATCTTGACAACGATCGTTTTATCCTCTAAAAGGAGGTGTAACTTGGACGACATCAAGATTGTTGTGCCATTGCCGGGGAATACGACTAGCTTAGTCAGATTCATTAAGTGATTCAAGTGTTAATTCTTAGTTCCCTTTATTTTACTTTTGTTTTTGTTTTTGTTTCTTTTCAAGGGATACGAGTAGTGTTTGCCCAACACTCGGAGTCGAGGCAATTCATAACTTTTTTTTATCCAGAGATCCACATAACTACAGGATGAATAGCCCAAGAAAATGCCAACAATGCGGCCAATGCAACTTTGAATTGGGGTAATAATGATGATGACAAGAATGTGAACCCTCCTCCTTTGGAGGATATTCCATAGCCTTGGGAGTTCAATGCCAATGCTTACCAGTGGAATCAGTACAAGTTGAACCCTATGGCTATGGATGTGACTGGAGCTATTGTATTGCCACCTCTACTGGCAGACACAAAGGTCACAGTCTCTAGTGGGTTACTTCAGATGCTACAGAATCATGGGCTATTTGCCGACTTACCATCAGAGGATCCACATAGCCACTTGCACAATGTGGTATTTGTTTGTAAGAGTGTGATAGGGAAACAAAATCTGTCTATTGATGCTGAGGGACTTTGTGTCTTCCCATTGTCTCTCACAGGCAATGCTGCATTATGGCTATCTGAGCTCTTGCAGAGTTAAATCACTAGCTAGGCAGATTTGCAGAAAGCCTTTTTGGATAGGTACTTCTCTAGATCGAAGTAGCTCAAGTTAAAGCACCATATCAACAACTTTGCGCAACTTCCTGGTGATTTGATAAGCACTACATAGGAGTAGCTTAATAAATGTCTAAGGAGCGTCCCTAACAACAAGATATTTGATAATGCCTCCTTGGTGGAGATCTTTTACTGTGCCCTTGATGAGAACAATTAGGCTTGTCTTGACACTATCATAGGGGGTATGTTTCTATATCAACCATTTGGAAGGATTGCTGAGCGTATGGAGCAAGTGGTTGATATGAATTGTGCATAGGGGCAATAGGATAGAGCTTCTACGAAGGGCTCATATGTTGTCAGTGTGGGTTCAGAGCAAGACAAAATTAACAATGAAATTATGTAGCAGCTTGTTTAGCTTCACACAACCATGGATGTGGTAATCAAACAGAACCAAGAAAGAGCGAATGCAGTGCTTCATCAATCCCCATGTGCAACCATGTACGAGGAGCCATACTATGAGGAGGACGCATGTTTTGTGAATGATCGGATGAGGGGTTTCCAGAATAATGTCCAATGGTCCAATCAAGACTATTAGCGCCAAGGTAATGGAAAACAAGGTTGGAACTACGGTAGAGATGGAGCTTTCAAAGACAACTGTATTGCTTACTATGATAAGAACAAGGGTCCAGATACAGATTGGGGTTGCAGAGAAGCCCTAAAAAATCATTCTTATGTGCCACCACACAACCATGATGCAGGTACAGACAATTCTAGAATTGAGGAGATGTTTTACCGTCTGATGAAGAAGGCTGAGACACTGGATAAGACTCTAAAGGGCATGAAAACAGCTATTTCTAGTATCAATCAAAAGATAAAGTCCCATTTTGTGGCTATTAAATAGCTTGAATAACTATTTGGTTGGGTATCAACTTAGTTGAATCAGCATCAAAGGGGTACATAGTGTAAAATCCTGAGAATGAAGGGCAGTGTATAGCGGTTCCGATAGGGGTGGCAAAAGCACTATTGATCCTTTTATGCCTATTGATGAGGAAGATGTTTGTGAAGAGATAGTTGCAGCTAAGGATACAGATGAAAAGGAGATGATTGTGGCAAGGATGGGGTGAGTGAAGCGACTGAAGCGCCACAGAAATTTAAGCCTGTCCCTAGGCCTCCTCCTCATTTTACACAAAGAATCAAAAAGAGGAAGGAGAAAGGCAAGTTCAAGCACTTTCTCTCCATGCTTAAGCAACTATCAATCTATATCCCTCTCATTGAAGCTTTGGAGAAAATGTTGGGCTATGCCAAGCATATGAAGGACTTGGTCACCAAAAAGCACACTGTGAGTCAGGAGCTTTCTCAAAAGCTTCAACATTGCAAAGTGTTATCACTACAAAATCCTTGGCTTAGAACCATGAAGATCCAAGTACTTTCACCATACCTTGCACTATAGGTCATGTGAAGTTCGCAAAGGCACTATGTGATTTAGGTGCCTGTATCAATCTGATGCCCCTTGTGGTCTACAACAAGATTGGATTGGTATCCCCTACTCCTACTAGCATGTGGTTGTTAATGGCGGATCG
>JAPFFP010089007.1:0-21199 GCA_026153255.1 Solanum medicagineum
TTGTCTTGGCCCCCGCTAAGTTCTATGTTTAGAGTTGTTGTTGGACAAAATATGTAATGATACTATGAGCTTTGACTCTCTTGGCTCTTTTGATACTTTATGATATGAAAGATGACTCATGGCCCCATTTATCCCTATTTACTATCTCTTATTGTTATTTTGTTACTTTCGTGACCAAGGATGTACAATGATATGTTAAGAGGTTTTCTTTGGGTCCCTTTGGGTTTCCATACGCTGGGTAGACCCTAGGTTTGGGTAGTGAAAAAGAGTCTAAAGTATGATGCAATTTTCGACAATGACCACTCATATACCATCAAGTCCAATCCACTCAGAGTTTTATCAAGGGCTATTTTGGAGTTTCTCTAACCGACGACCATCACCTATTGGCCGGTGATGATAGAACGAAGGGATGTCATGGCCACATCTGTCGCAAACCTTGCCAGGCTAAGAGTCATCCAATTGGTGGATCCAAAATTATTAACATCAAGTTCTCTTTTTGGGACAATAGGAAATATCCAATTTTACGGTCCAATCTTCTCCTACGCCAGCTACATAGTTATTGAGTTTGAGTTTGACTTACTCTTGCTCAATTCAATTCTCAGTACTCCTGCCAAGACTCAACATGCTCATAAGACATCAACCCTATTGTTAACTTATTCATCTCTAGTGTCATTGGAATTTGTCAACTTAATTCACCACATCCACTATCTACTCTTCGGTTACATTCTTTTAAGGTTCAACTCTTGACTCATAAAGACTCTATCATGCATCATTCTAACTCATATTATTCAAGAAAATACAAGCAGAGTGAAAGCATTTAGGGATTCCATAGACCTTTTAGGCTCAAATTATACTCATACACACCCAACTAGGTGAAATATGTAAAAATAACAAGAATTCATGCTAAGGTTCATGTAAAAAAGCAAAATCACCTAGTTAAAGGCGTTTAATTCACAAACCAGTCATTCATGCTAGATTATATAGGAATATATAGGATTTTTGAGAAACTTCAAGAAACATTCATGTGACACTCAATTCCTTTAAAACTCCAACAATTCAAGTTATGGGGCACATGGAAGAAAAATTTCCATGTTCTAGCTACCCTTACATGCCTAGAAGATTTGAATCTTCAAATAGCTTGAAAAAACTCACAAGATTATCTTTAAACCCTAGATTGTTTTTCCTTTGAAACCTTGCTCTAAGTTGGAGAGGAGGTTTTAGCATAAAAAGGTTGAACAGGTATGTTTAGGGATTTATTTAGCCATGAAAACATTAGGTTTAGGCTTTGAAAGGGTGGGGAATGACCAAAACATCCTTTCTTACAAATCTGTCAAAGTCGTTCGAGTGCCCACCTGCGGCCCGTAGGAACTAATTTGTAAACTTTAAGGAAAATTTCAGGGTCTCTAGATCGATTTCACGAGCCCAATCTACGACCTGTAGAAGCATCTATGATCCGTAGATGGGTCCATAAAACCTGAGACCATAAAATGGATTTTCTGAAGTTTTTCCATGAGTTGAAAGTACTGGCGTAACTCAAACCATGGCCCACATATAGGTTTCGTAGTTCAACTCTGCTCTTGCAGTGTTCAGTGAAATGACCATAACGTTTGAGTCCTGACTACTAATGAGGGTAAATTATTTGCGTAAGAAAGGTAATTCAAAGACCTTTCATTTGGTACGTCATGGGACATCTAATTCTCTATGTGGTAAGAGTTATAGTCAGTTAAATTGAAGTCTTGTATAATCTAGCACTAGCAACTCAACCTGTAAGAAAGTTTGAACTCGACTAAGTACTAGAGGTCTCTTATTACCCTAATCCACTTCCCACAAATAAGAATAAGGCTTGAAAAATAGATACATGTAAGAATAGAGTAATAGGGTGTCACGATATCTCCCCCTTAGGATTATTCGTCCTCAAATGATGAGCATCCAGGAGATCTATAAAGTAGGAATACCATCAAGAACTCAAATACTCAGATACTCGAATACTTATACTCCAAAAAGCAACTTCAACTCAGGAGTTTAGAATTGAATGAATATCTCTAACATCATCATTATGAACGAATACAATCAAATGCATGCATACTCAAATACTCATAGACTCAAGAGAAGCATCAACTCAGAGATAAGAACTCAACTCAACAATGGGAAAGTAACTCGGAGAATAGAATTGAATCATTACCGTCAATTTTATCACTAAGAGGCATGATTAGTTGAGGGTATCCAGCCTTCATATCCTCTTCAACTTCTCATGAAGCCTCTTTAATGGATTGACTTATGCTTAACAAATTTATAGATGCAACTTCTTTAGTTCTCAACTTGTGAACTTGACGATCAAGGCTTTGGACTGGGATCTCTTCATAACTCAAACTATCCTTCACTCCAATGCTTTAACAGGCACAACCAAGGATGTATCTCCTAAACACTTCTTAGGCATAGAAATGTGAAAGACCAGATAGATGGCTGCCAGCTCTTATGGTAGCTCTAACCAATAAGCTATGTTTCCCACTCTCTTACAATTTGGTAAGAACCAATGTATCGAGGAATAAACTTGCCCTTCTTCTGAAAATCTCATTATACCCTTCATGGGTGAAACTTTCAAGTATACCCAATTGTTCACTTCGAACTCTAGGTCCCTTCTCCTAACATCAGTGTACGATTTCTAGCAAATCTGTGTAGTTCTCAGCTTCTCCATAGCTTGGTGCACCAAGTCTGGCCCAATCAACCTTCTTCACCTACCTCGAGCCATCCAATCGTTGATCCACATCTACTCCAATTGAGGGCCTCATAAGGAGCCATCCGAATACTCAAACGAAAGCTGTTGTAGGTAAACTCAATCTAAGACAAGTGGTTATCCCAATTACCTTTGTAGTCAATGATGCAGGCCCTCAACATATCCTCCAAAATCTGTATTGTGTTCTACTTGGTCATCAGTCTGAGGGTGGAAAGTTGTAATGAGGTTCACCTTTGCACCCATGCCTTTCTGAAAGAACTTATAAAATTTGGCAGTGAATTGAGCTCTTCTAACTGATATGATGGAAAAGGAACTCCATGTAATATGACAATCTCTTGAATCTACAATCGGGCATAGTCCTCTACCATATTAGTAGTCTTTACTACCAAGAAGTGGGCTAATTTAGTCATCCTATCAACAATCACCCAGTTTAAATCATGATGTCTGCAAGAACTCGAGACTATGATGAAATCCATATTGATTGTCTCCCACTTCCGCTCTGAAATTTCAAACTTTTAGGCAGCCCCACATGGCCATTGGTGCTCAACTTTTACTTGTGGGTAGTTTGGGCATTTAGAAACAAAGTCTGCAATGTCTCTCTTCATCTCACTCCACCAATAAGCCTCTCTCAAGTTGCGGTACATTTTGGTAGACCTTGGAATTCTAGAGTTATGGGCTTCTAAAGTGATCATTTCTCTAATACCGTCAACATCTTGAAAATACAATCTACCTTGGTATCTCAATACCCTATCTCCCCCTTGGACGAATGCCATTACTTTCTGCTTATGTACATCTTCCTTCAACTAGAGTAAGATGGGATCTTGGTCTTGCTTCTCCTTTACCTATATTATAAGGGATGATGTAGATCCATTATGCACAAGTATTCCACCTTCATCAAATTCATCTAGTTGAACTTCCAATCACGCTAGTATATGCACCTCTTTAGTTAACTCTTTTCTCTCTTCTTTAAGATGAGCAGTGCTTCCCATAGACAACCTACTAAGAGCATCAACAACCTTATTAGCTTAACTCTTGATGATAGAGGATGCTTATGTCATAGTCCTTGAGCAGCTCAATCCATCTCCTCCATCTCAAGTTAAGCTCTTTCTAGGAGAATACATATTGCAAGCTCTTATGGTCAGTGAATACATCAACATGTGCTCCATGTAAGTAGTGGTGCCAAATCTTCAGTGCAAATACCATCACAGCAAATTTTAATTCATGTGTTGGATAGTTTCGCTCATTGTTCTTAAGTTGTTTGGAAGAATAGGCTATTGCATCAAAATACATCTCAATCTCACTCTAGAAGCATCACAATAGATCACAAAATCATAAGTCCCCTCAGGTAGAGTCAATACTAGTGCAGACATTAATCTAGTCTTTTAAATCTTGAAAACTCTTCTCACACTTGTCAGACCACTGAAACATAACTTTCTTTTGAGTAAGTTTAGTCAATGGTAAGGATATAGAAGAAAATCCCTCAACAAATCTGCGGTAGTAACCAGCCAAACCCAGAAAACTTCTTATGTTAGTTGAAGAGGTGGGTCTAGGCTAGTCTTAACTTCCTCAGTCTTTTGCATATCCACTCGAATTCCATCACCTGAGACAACATGGCCCAAGAATGACATTGATTTAAGCAATAAATCATATTTTGAAAATTTGGCATACAACTCCTTATCCTTTAGGCTCTTAAGAACAATTCGAAGGTGATTGACATTCGCTTTCTCATCTCTCGAGTACACCAAAATATTGTTGATAAATACGATCATGAACATATCAAGGTACTGTTTGAAAACTCTATTCATCAAATCCATGAAAGGGGAAGGAGCATTGGTCAATCCGAAGGACATTATTAGAAATTCATACTGACCATATTAGGTTTGAAAAGCCGTCTTTGGGATATCACATTCTCTCACTTTCACCTGGTGATAGCCTGATCTGAACTCTATCATGGAGAAAAGAGTGGCACCCTGAAGTTGGCCAAACAAATCTTCAATTTTTGGAAGGGGATATTTGTTCTAAAGGGGCACCTTATTCAACTGGCAATGATCTATACACATTTTGAGGGAAGTATCTTTCTTGCGCACAAATAGAACAGGAGTGCCATATAAAGAGACACTCGACCTAATAAATCCCTTATCTAAGAGATCTTTCAACTACTCTTTCAGTTCTTCAACTCAGCGGAAGCATTTTATATAGCTGAATAGAGATAGGCTAAGTATCGGGGAGAATATCAATCCCAAAGTCGATCATCCCTATTAGAAGGGACTCTAGTCAATTCATCGTGAAGATATTAGAGAACTTATTGACAACTAGAACTAACTCCAAAGGTGAAGATACTACAGCATCAGTGTTAACTCACACGAGGTGATAGATACATCCTTTAGAATTTAATTTTCTTACCCTAATGTAGGAAATAAACTTACCCTTGGACACTGTAGAACTACCCTTCTACTCTATAACGGGCTCATTGAAAACCGAATTTGACCGTTTGGGTTTTACAATTGACAAAGGCATAATAGGCGTGAAGCCAGTCCATGCCAAGATTCACATCAAAGTCAATCATCTCTAACTCAACTAAGTTTGCCAAAGTATCTCTATGATAGATAAACATCGTGCAATCGCTATATACCGTTTCAGCTATAATGGACTCTCCGACAAGAGTAGAAACACTAATGGGCTCAAGAAGGCATTCAGGAAAGATCTCAAACTTACTAGCTACATATGGAGTTACAAATAATAAGGTGGAACCTGGGTCAAGCAAGGTATAGACATCACAGGAAAAGACTCAAAGTATACCCGTGACAACATCTAGTGCAACTATTTGATCCTGTCAATTTTTGATTGCATACAGATGGTTTGTACCCTCACCCGTATTAGTTGTGACACCTCTCTAACTACCACTGGTTGGTAGTGCTGTTGAAGTCTGACCTTTATTATATCCATCACCCCACCTTCTAATTAGGCAGTCATTCTTGAGTGACTAGCTTGTTTGCACCTATAGCAAGCATTTGTGCCCTTATAGCACTCACTTAGGTGAAGTTTGCCACACATTCCATATAGTGGTTATCCCATTGAACCTTGAGTCATACTAGCTTAGGATTGAGAACCCTGAGCTCTGTGATTCTGATGACCTTGAGACTTCTGATCATACCTGTTACTCAGAGCTGGTGCACTTGCTGAGCCTGGTGCATAATTCAAAGACCTCTTCTAAAAATAGGACCTATGCCCTTACTTTGCTTGTGGTGGTTAGGCTCATGCCATGATGACTTAGCCTTCTTGCTCAAATGCTTCTCCCTATCCCTCTACTTGTCCTCCTCAAGTTGTTGCGCATAAACTATAAGCCTAAAGATGTCAATGTCCAGAATCAGCAACGTCGCTTTGCACTCCATTTTTACATGCTTTCCCAAGCTGAATATGAACTTTCTCATTCTAGATCTCATGTCAGGGACCATCTCTAGAGCATACCTAGATAACTATATAAACTTAAGGCTAAATTCTTTGACAGTCATCCCTTCCTTCTTCAAGTTAAAAAACTCCTCAACCTTAGCTTCCCTCAACTCTCATGAAAAGAAGTGATCAAGAAAGGCACTCTCAAAGTCATCACAAATAGCAGGCTCATCATCCTCATCTCGGCTCTCTTCCCTCTGATTGTACCAAATATTTGTCACATCCTTAAGTTGATAGGAAGCAAGTTCAACACTCTCAATCTTTATCACATGCATAGCCTTCAACACCTTCCACATCTCATCAGTAAAATTTTTGGGGTTTTCCTCAACTTTAGACCTTGTGAAGACTGGTGGACTCATCCTCTGAAAATTTCTAATTCTTATCACTGTAGTTGGCTCTTGGGATCTTGAATCAGGAGCTTGTGAACTTTAATTCTGATTATGGGTGGCTACTAGTCGGGTGAGCATAATTATAGTGTCTTAAATCAGTCTCTTTAGTAGGAGTAGGCAAAGTAGTAGGTGCCTATGGAGCCGCAGTGACTCTAGCATGTCGACCCTAACCTCTCATCTCCATCAGAGGAAACACCTCTTGTGAGGGATCCTCAGTGTTATAAGCTGATATGTCTCTTTGAGTAGAGGTATGCTTAAGAGATGTGATCTGCAAGCATGTTACGCACGAATTAGATAGATATTTTAATAGAGTTAAACTCTATCATACAAACTCAAAATACAAAAGTGTAACAATTCCTAATATCCTATAGCCTTCGGCTTATAAAGTGTTGTGCACAACACATCCATAAACAAGACTCTACTAGACATGACTTTATAGACTCTCTAGGACAATTGAACTCTGTGCTCTAACACAAAGTTTGTCATGCCTAAGGAGGGTACCCTAGGCGTGCCGGACACTCAGAGACTATTGCTAGCCCCCAAGTGAACCACTTGGCCTCATCACATTTATTCATTCATAACTAACAGCAGAAGACATCAATGATCAAGAAATACTCAATGGAAGGCGATAACAAAAATGATAAATCAAAGGCCAAAGGCAAAACAATCTATCCATCAAATAAGTAAGGCTAGTGTGAAAGAAACTAGCCAAAAATAACATCCAATCACAACTCGACAATCTAGTCTATGAAGCCTTTAAATCATCGACAAAGTAGTTCCAATACAGAACCATGGCTACCTCAAAATAGAATAAAATAAGGCTAAACTCAAAGCTAGAAAAGAATATGATATCCTTCGAAAGTAAGGGAGGGCTCACCAATATCATCCGAAAGTAGGGGACGGCTCACCAATCAGCTGAAAGCAAATAGGTCCTCAATGCGGCACCTATTGATGACCGCTAGTACTTGTGTCACTACATCATAAAGAGATCCAGTCCCAAATGGACATCAGTATATGGAATTTACGAGTATATAAAGTGGAAGAAAGAAACTTGTAAAGAAAGAATAACATCAACTCAAATAGCTCAACTCAAGAAGTAGGAAACTCAATCAACAAGTCAAGAGTCTAAAGTAAGAATGTATTTTCAGATAATGACCACTCATATACAAGAATAAGGGGCTAAAGGAGGTCTTTCATAACATAAAACATCAAAGAGTCAAAGAGATTCAAAGCTCATAGCATCGTTACATAACTTGTCCAACAACACCTCTACACACTTAGAATTGAGGGGTGGCCAACACAACTATCTAGGCTCACCCTCATAGTCATAAGTATACAAATAGATAACAAGAGTCATTACATAACATAAGAAAAAGAGATATCTTCCCCGGAGTTGAGGACTCACCAAACTTTCTTTGAAAAGATAGTACTAGCCATGGGGAGGATGAGGATGATCATGAGGGGCTCCGGTTCCTACATGGTAACATCATGTAGGTATAGAGTATGTGTTAGTAAGTTTGAATGTACTAAGTATGTAGGATCCAATGCAACAAGAGATAGGTAACATAATCGAAATGCATAAATAATTAGGTGATGGATGAGTATATAGCAATATGGCATGCATGAAAGATACTTGAAGTAAACATGCTTTAGAGAATATATTACATGTGTAGTAAAAGACCATCATATTCGAGAACAAGGCCTACCACCCCCTTGGCGAGGCAATTGAGGAGTAAACCTCCCAACATGGTTGCATGGGCCTAACACCCCCTGAGCGAGGCGATTGAGGTATAAAACCCCCAACATGGTTGTTTGGCCCTACCACCCACTAAGCGAGGTGATTGAGGTATAAACCCCCAACATGGTTGTTTGGGCCTACCACCCCCCAAGCGAGGCAATTGAGGTATACACCCCAAACATGGTTGTTTGAGTCTACCATCCCCTGAATGAGCCGTGGTCAACTTGAAACACTATAGATACTATTCATGAAATCAACATGTATATACATTCCTTTCATCATCATAAAGTCATTCAAGTTATAGGTCATGCAATAGATCATCAATAGCTCAAGAATCCAAAACCGGACATTTTATCAAACACTTGGTGGGTGTGTAATGCTAGTGTAAAATGATGCAATTCAAGAGTGAAATCATGCAAGAAAACTTGAAGTAAATCAATCCACCAATACTTGGTAATGTCCTTATGCAATATACGTTGAAACCCTTCATCGAAACTCATCATAGATCTTAAATTAATAGATCAAAACATGCATAACAAGTCACACTTTTGCAAAATCTCAACAAAGTTCATAGTCAAATTCATAATAAGAAGACCTATAAGTAAATCAAATTAGAAAACATGCAATTTATGTAAAAAGAAAGCTTGGACACCATGGGGGAAAGGACCCAATGGTTAAAACTCATATACCTCAACTTTGGAGATGATAAAGATTGAGATTAGAATTAAACCTTAATTGAATTTCTTGAATTCGGAAATGAGATTGGGACACGTGATTTTGAGTGAAATATTTGGTTAAGTGTTTGAGAGGGTTTTGGGGAATGTCTTGTATGATATGAGGTTGAAAACTGACTAAGTATAGGTGTTTTTACACATGGGAAGACTTAGGCCCAAGATCCAAAGGCCTTGGACTGAACAACAAAAATTGGCCAAAATTAACATTGATTCGTGCCCTGGCCGCGTCACGCTCGGGGCATGGATCGTCTCTGGAAATTGCAAATTATGGAAAATGAAATTTTGATATGGTTGCTCTAAAATTGGGGTTACACCTATTTCCCACTCAATTTTGCCCCCCGATAACAAATATTAAGTCGAATTTTCGATATCACACACGAATTTTGAGATATATGGACATTACGATTATGGACATTTTTGAGTCACATTTTTGGGTACTTTTTGGGGTCGTTTCAATACCTCCCCCTTGCGAACATTCTCCCAAATGTCAAAGAAACATATATAAGAGAAGTAAGCAAGATAATTTCAGCCCACACAAGAATGCAACAATGCACTTAAACATCATTTCAAAAATCTCAACATAAGTTTCAAAATCACCATGAACTTGTCAATGTAAACATGAATGCATGCAAATGACATAGGGGCTGAAACATAAGACTTGAATTCACATAGGGGACTTAGAATTAGTACCTTAGGCATGAGTAGAATGGAAGAGATAGCGATATTGCTTTTGCATGTCCTCCTTGGCTTCCTATGTGGCACCTTAAACTTGTTGGTTTCTCCAAAGAACCTTGACGGAAGCAACATCCTTGTTCCTCAAACTCTTCACTTATCTATCCAAAATTTCCACCAGAACATCTTTATAATTCAAATTATCTTCAACAACACCCACAACATCAAGAGGCGCAATAGCACTTGGTCACCCACAAACTTCCTCAACATAGACACATGAAAGACCGGATGAACCATATTCTTGTCATTCGACAACTCCAACTCATATGCCACCTTACCAATCCTCCTCAATACTCTATAAGGAACCACGAATCTTGGACTCAATTTACCTTTTTTACCAAAATGAACCACGCCCTTCATGGGTGAAACCTTCAAATAGACCCAATCACCAACCTTAAACTAAAGTTCCCTTCTCCTCACATCGGCATAGGACTTTTAACGACTATGGGCTATTTTCAACCTTTTTCTAATCAACGTTACCTTCTCCATAGCCTGCATAACCAGATCCGAATCCAACAAAGCCATTTCCCCTACCTCAAACCATCCAACCAAGGACCTACAACGTCTACCATAGAGCACCTCAAAAGGAGCCATACCAATGCTAGAGTGATAGTTATTATCATAAGCAAACTCAACCAATGGAAGATGATCATCCCAACTACCCTTAAACTCCAATACAAAATCTCTAAGCATATCCTTGAGAGTTTGGATAGTTCTTTCGGCTTGGCCATCCTTTTGAGGGTGAAAGGCCATTCTAAGCTTTAACGTGGTACCAAGACCTCTTTGGATGGACCTCCTAAAGTGAGAACTGAATTGAGCAACACGATCCGATATGATAGACAAGGGCACCCAATGCAATCTAACCAAATCATGAATGTACAACTTAGCATAATCGTCGGCACCATAAGTAGTTTTGACCGGTATGAAATGAGCTGACTTTGTCATTATATCAACCACAACCCAAATAGAATCAAATCCCTTTCTAGTATTAGGCAACCCAGCCACAAAATCCATGTGAATTTCCTCCAACTTCCAAGTATGAATCTCTATGTCTTAGGTTAGACCACCCGACTTTAATGTTCAGCTTTGACTTGTTGGCAATTATTGCAACCTGACACAAACTTAGGAATATCCCTCTTCATACCACCCCACCAAAACACTTCCCTCAAATCCCTATACATCTTTGTCGAACCAGGATGAATAGAAAAGGAAGAATTATGAGCCTCATCAAGAATTCTCTTGATCAAGTCATCCACACTAGGCACACACAACCTACCTTGGTACCTAAGGGCACCATCTCCCCCTTGCGAGAAAACCTCCACCTTGCCCTCACTCACCAAGGCCTTCAATTCTAACAAGGAGCGGTCAAGATATTGCTTTGCTTTTACCTCATCAACCAAGGAAGATTTTGAACCATCAACCATAATACCACAATTATCAACCTCTTCCAACCTAAAATCCAATCTAGCCAACCGATGAACCTCTTAGCCAGCTCTTTGCCCCCATCATCAACTTGAGTTAGGCTACCCATAGATACCCTTCTCTAAGCATTGGCCACAACATTAGCCGTACGGAGGTGATAATTCACACTCATGTCATAATTCTTCAGAAGGTCTAACCACCTCCGTTGTCTCAAGTTGAGATCTTTTTTGAGTGAACACATATTTTTGACTCTTATGATCAGTAAATGCATCAACGTGTACCTCATACAAATAATGACACCAAATGTTCAAAGCAAATAACACGTCGGCCAATTCAAGATCATGGGTAGGGTAGTTTTTTTCATGCACCTTAAGTTGTCTAAAGGAATAGGCTATCACCTTACCACTTTGCCTCAAAACACAACCCAAACCAATTCGTGAGGCATCACAATACACCACAAATCCATCCAACGCTTCCGATAGAGACAATATAGGAGCGTAGACAAGCTTATCCTTCAAGGTTTGGATCTCTTTTCACACTCATCAGTCAATACAAATTTGGCCTTCTTTTGAATCAACTTAGTCGTGGGAGATGCAATAGAAGAGAACCTATTCACAAACCTCCGGTAGTAACCCCACTAAGCACAAGAAACTTCTAATGTCTGATAAAGTCAAAGGTCTAGGCCAATTTCTAATCACTTCCGTCACCACATGACCTAGAAAGGCAACTTCTTTAAAGAAAAATTCAAATTTCTCATACTTAGCATACAACTTCTCTTCCCTGAATTTTTGTAGCACCACCCTCAAATAACCCACATGCTCCTCGTTACTATGGGAATAGATAAAAATAACATAAATGAAAACCACCACAAACAAATCAAGGTAGGGTTTATAAGATCCATGAAGATAGCCAGTGCATTAGTCAACCTAGAAGATATAACCACAAATTCATAATGCCCATACCCTCACCTTCACTTGATGTTACCTGAACCGATGTTAAATCTTAGAGAAGTGAATAGCCCCTTGAAGTTGGTCAAATAGATCATCAATCCTTGGTAGAGGATCCTTATTCTTTATGGTGACCCTATCGAGTTATCGGTAGTCAATACACATTCTAAGAGAACCATCCTTCTTCTTCACAAACAAAACCGGTGCACCCCAAGGTGATTGGCTAGGCCTAATAAAACCCTTCTCCAATGAATCCCTAAACTACTTCTTCAACTCCTTTAACTTCGCCGGTGCCATACGGTAAGGGGGATTAGAAATAGCTTGAGTATCGGGGAGGAGGTTTATATCAAAGTCTATTTCCTTTTCAGGAGGAACACTAGGAAGGTCAATAGGAAAGACATCAAGAAACTCATTTACCACTGGAACTGAGTCTATAGGGAGGAGTTTGGACTCAACATCCCTAACCCTCACAAGATGATCGAGACACCCCTTGCAGATCAACTTTTGGGCTTTAATGCAACAGATAAACCTACCCTTGACCACTACATCATGACTTTCCAACTCAAGGACGGGTTCATTTTGAAATTGGAATTTGACCCTATGGGTTGTACAATACATAGAGGCATAATAAGCATGCAACCAATCCATCCCAAGAATAACATCAAAATTCACCATATCCAACGCAACAAGATCACAAGGCAATATTTTAAGTGTGACACTCTGTAACTTTATGATCTTGTATATCCATGTCTCAATCCTTATTTGTTTAGGTTCAGGATGTACTAGATTCATTGGAGACTCCTAGTACCTAAACGAGTTCAAGACTTACCTCCAAGTTGAGTTTTGGGTGTTGTTTCATACAAGGGTCAAATTTAAACTAGCATAACTGTTAGGACATTTGGAACTGGCTATCCTACCACATGTCAAATAAAATCCCTTTGAGTTAGCTTCGCAAAACATTTGTTTTCACTTCATTCTGAGGTTGGATGAAGGAGTTATGATCGTTTTTATGAGGTCCTCTAGTACAGTATTGTCACACAAACTGTTTGACGGCCAGTGTGGCCTTTGACGGGCTATTTGAGGCAGTTGGGGTTAGAAAAGGCCATTTTAGGCACAAAAGAAGGTGACATGGCATGTGTTACGGGTCGTGTGGCTCACAACTAATCGTGGGGATGGCCACAAGGTGCGCCAAAGGGAGCTTTTTGGAAATTAGGGAAAATATGGCTAAGGGTGGTGCTACGGGCACTGTTGACGGGTCGTGTAGAGTGGAATGGCTCGTGGCACTTGGACATGTGGTGGACTATGACATTTCTTTGTTAAGTGAGGTGGGATGGACCAGAACATGATCCGTGAAGCGGTCCGTCAAAGTGATGAGACGTCAATTTTTCCAAGTTTAACAACTTCCATTTTTTTCACTAAAGCACTTCACATGGGCACTCCACACGACCCATGGAGTGCCACATGGCCAGTGAAGTCTCTAGTGAGATGACACTTCGTCAATTTTTCCATCCGTTCACTAATGACATTTTCGTAAATGCTAATTATCCTAATGACCCTTTTTGACTATTTAGGCTATCTTAACCTTCCTAGAAGACCCAAACTCTAATCTTAAGGACCCAATTTCACTATTTTCATCTCAATCACACTCTCAAATCCTCTCAAAAGCCTCCATTAAGCCCCAATTCAATTTCAAGGAAGCAGAATAACAAGATTGGATTCCAACATCATTTCCATGCCTCCTTTCTTCCCAATCTCAATTGCAAGCAACTTTAAACCTAAGGTATGTTTCATTCATAGGTTCCTTTCACCATAATACCCAAGCTTTCTTTTTCCTAAATTTCATGATTTAAAGTTGAGTTTAAAAATGGATTTACTAGTATGAACATGTCTATGAACTATATTAAAACTATGTAAAGTTGTGACTATTTAGTTATGATGTGAGCCATATATCTTGGATCTATTTTAAGTTTTGATGAGGGATTTTGATGTTAATATCTTGGGGGTTTTACAAGGTGTTAATTTATGGTTCTACAATGGATTGTCTTGCATGATTTCATCTCTAAATTGCATGGTCTTATACCCCCATTGTACACCCACTAAGTGTTTCATAAGATATTCGATTATGGTTTCTTGAGGAATTGAAGGTTCAAAGTATGAGACATGATATGCATGATGTTATAATGATGCAATGAGATTATTTAAATGATAAATTCTATATAAAGTGTTGTATTGGACCATACTCAACCGAGTTGGGGGTTTATACTCATCAACTATGCCTAGCCGATACTATTCCAAGGTTGTTGGTGAGTCCTCCATTTCGGAGACCTTAGTCTATGTTGCTATTATCTATGTATTAAGACACTATCTTATGTCTATTGACTATGAGGTTGAGCCCGATAGCTCTGTCTTGGCCCCCACTCTATATATGTATTTGGAGGTGTATGTTGGACAAGTTGTGTATTTATGATATATGAGTTATGACTCCTTGTTTTGGTAATGTTGTTGTTTTGGCAAGCTTTTCCTTAGCCCCATTGCCCTTGTTTTAATATATATGTCTTTTGTATGCTTCCGCGCGGAAGGATGTGGTATGAAAAGTAAAAAGGCTTAACTAGGGTCCCTTTGGGTTCCTCATTTGTTGTGTCACGTCCAGGCCCTAGGCTTGGGTCATTACAAACTTGGTATCAGATCACTAGGTTGATAGATCCTAGGAGTTCAACATACCGGGTCAATTAGAGTCCTATTCATGGTTGTGAAGCATGCCATAACTATGAATAGGAGGCTATGAGGCGTTATAAGAAATGTTTCACTTCTTTATGTCCTAGGTCATGCTATAGAGTTATGGTAAGTATTTCCCCCTCATAACGAGGAGAAACCTACCAATGGTGAGCTCTGGGATACCCTTACTATGCTTGCCCAAGTGGTGGTCAACCAAGTTCGACAAGGGGCCCAATCCCCTCATGCTACTTTCCCGAGAGCTAGGATAAGGGGCTTTATGAAGATGGTTCATGGGTCAAAGATGGATGAAGATCCATAAGAGTTTATCAATGAAATCTACAAAATCTTGTCTATCATGGGTGTTGGACCAAATGAAAAGGCAGAGTGGCGGCGTACCAACTCAAAGGGGTGGCTTAAAATTTCTTTGATCAGTGGAAAGGTGAGAAGGGTAATGGCTATGTGTTGCTTTGGGAGGAATTCAAATTGGCCTTCCTTAATTGGTTCTTGCCTCTTGAGCTTAGGGAAGTAAAGTTGGTTGAGTTTATGAACTTGAAACAAGGTGGTATGAGTGTGAGGGAGTATGCCCTAATATTTAATCAACTTTCAAAGTATGCTCCTCACTTTGTGGCCCATCCTAGGATAAGGATGAATAAGTTTGTTATGGGGATTTCTGACTTAGTAAGTAAAGAATGCCGGTGTGCCTTGCTTATTGGTGATATGGATTTGTCTCGGTTGATGACCTATGCCTAGAAAATGGAAGAAGAGAAACTGAGAAAGAGGAGGGGCCATGAGGCCAAGAGGGCCCGGTTTGATGGTAAGTTCCAAAAGGGTGCTAGATTTCACTAAGGCCAAGGGTCTTCTCATACTACTAATAGGAGATTTGCCAAAGACTTCCCTAGGCCTCAAGGTGTGGGTGGAGTGGCTCTTATAGAGGTGTGTCCTAGATGTGGAAGGAAACACGGAGGTCTATCTTTGAAGGGTTCTAATGTATGCTTTGAATGTGGGGAGCTTGGTCATAAGAAGGTAGATTGTCCAAGGAGCCGTGGTAAGGCCCGGGGTGCAAATACGATTCCATTGGGTAGAGGTGGTCCTCAAGGTGGTGCCCCAAGGCACAACCAATTTTATGCACCACATGAAAGGCAAGGGGTTGGTGAGGTTGCCGATGTTGTTAGCGGTATGTTGAAAATCTTTGACTTCGACATATATGTTTTGATTGATTCGGGTGCCACTCTTTCCTTTGTTACCCCTTTTGTTGCTAGAAAGTTCCATGTTGACCCCGAGTTATTCTATGAGTCGTTTGAAGTGTCTATTCCTATTGGTGCCTCTATTGATGCAAGGAAAGTTTATAGAAGTTGTCCTATTTGCATTTTTCATAAGTTGATGCCTTGCGATCTTCTTGGGATGGATTGGTTGCATGCCTACAATGCTTCTATGGATTGTAGAACCCGTAGGGTCAAGTTTCACTTCCCAAATGAACCTATCCTTGTTTGGGAAAGTCATGATGTGGTGGTAAAGGATAGATTCATTTCATGCATTAAAGCCCATAGGTTGATTTCCAAGGGGTGCTTGTACCATCTTGTGAGAGTCAAAGATATGGAGTCC
Source organism: Solanum medicagineum (assembly GCA_026153255.1). Classification (NCBI taxonomy): domain Eukaryota; kingdom Viridiplantae; phylum Streptophyta; class Magnoliopsida; order Solanales; family Solanaceae; genus Solanum; species Solanum medicagineum. The sequence goes on from JAPFFP010089007.1 coordinate 16,464, forward strand.
AAAGTCCTTTCCATAGAGTTGGTTCTAGTTGTAAATGAGTTTCTTGATGTCTTTCCGAATGATCTTCCCGGTGTCCCTCCCAAAACGGAGATAGATTTTGGCATAGATCTCCTTCCCAGTACTCAATCTATCTCCATTCCCCCTTATCGTATAGCCCCAACGGAGTTATAGGAGCAATTGAAAGATTTGTTGGAGAAGGGATTTATTAGGCCTAGCCAATCACCTTGGGGTGCATCGGTGTTTTTCGTAAAGAAGAAGGATGGGTCACATAGAATGTACATTGACTACCGACAACTCAATATGGTCACTACATAGAATGTACATTGACCAATTGCAAGGGGCTCGCATTTTCTCTAAGATTGATCTTCAATCCAGGTATCATCAAGTGAAGGCGAGGGAGTGTGATATTCCCAAGACGGTCTTCCACACTAGATATGTGCATGATGAATTTGTGGCAATGTCTTTTGGGTTAACCGATACACCAGCCATCTTCATGGACTTAATGAATAGGGACTTCAAATGCTACCTTGGTTCCTTTGTTGTGGTCTTCATTGATGATATTTTGATCTATTCGCATAGTAGGGAGGAGCATATGGGGCATTTGAGGGTTGTGTTGTAAATATTGGGGGAAGAGAGATTGTATGCTAAATATGAAAAGTGTGAACTTTGGTTGAAGGAGGTTGCATTCTTGGGTCGTATGGTGTCGGGGGATGGTATAAACGTGGATCTTAAGAAAACCGATATGATTAGGAATTAGCCTAGACCATTGACCCCATCGGATATTAGCAGCTTCTTAGGCCTCACAGGTTACTATTGAAGGTTCGTGAATGGGTTCTCCCCAATTGTTCCTCTATGACAAAATTGACTCAAACGGAGGTTATGTTTGTGTGAACCGATGAATGTGAAAGCTTCCAAACATTGAAAGATAGGCTTACGTCCGTTCCTATATTGTCACCATCATATGGGCTTGAGGGTTTTGTTGTGTATTGTGATGCATCTAGGGTTGGTTTGTGTTGTGTGCTTATGCAAAATGGTAAGGTCATAGCCTATGCTTCTAGGCAACTCAAAGTGCATGAAAAGAACTACCCTACCCATGATCTGGAATTGGTTGCCATGGTGTTTGCATTAAAGATTTGGCGTCATTATTTCTATGGGTTGCATATTGATGTCTTGACCGATCATAAGAGCCTCCAATATGTTTTCACTCAACAACATCTCAACTTGAGGCAAAAAAAGTGGCTAGGATTTCTTAAGACTATGACATGAGTGTGCATTACCACTCGGGTAAGGCAAATATTATGGCGGATGCTTTGAGTCGAGTGTCTATGGGTAGCCTAGTTCATGTGGACGATGGTGATAGGGAGATGTCTAGGGAGGTGCATAGATTGTCTAGATTGGTGCTGAGGTTGGAAGATGTGGGTAGTGGTGTTGTGGTTGATGGCTCCAAATCTTCATTGGTTGATGATGTGATGGCAAAATAAGATCTATACTCTTCCTTGCTTGAGTTGCATGCTTTGGTGAAAGAAGGAAAGATAGAGGTTTTCTCCCAAGGGGGAGATGGGGCCCTTAGATACCAAGGTAGGTTATGTGTGCCATATGTTGATAGTTTAAGGGAGAGAATTCTTGATGAAGCTTATAATTCCTCTTATTCTATCCACCCTGGTTCCACCAAAATGTAAAGAGACTTGAGAGATGTGTATTGTTGGGGAGGCATGAAGGAGGACATTGCCAAATTAGTTTCCGGTTGCCATAGCTGTTAACAAGTCAAAGCTGAACATCAAAGGCCGGGTGGCCTAACCCAAGACTAGAGATTCTTACTTTGAAGTGGGAGGTGATTAATATGGATTTTGTGGTTGGATTGCCCATGAATAAAAAAGGTTTTGATTCCATATGGGTAGTGGTTGATAGGATGACGAAATCAACTCATTTTCTACTAGTTAAGACCATATACGGGGCTGAAGAGTATGCAAGGTTGTACATCCATGAGTTAGAGAGGTTACACGGGGTTCCTTTATCCATCATATCGGATCGCGGTACACAATTCACTTCACACTTTTGGAGGTCTTTTCCGAGGGGTCTTGGTACAAAAGTTCACCTTAGTACAGTCGTTCATCCCCAAATGGATAACCAAGCCGAAAGAACCATTCAAACCCTTGAAGATATGTTTAGGGCATGTGTATTTGGTCGAGGGGTTGTTGGGATGACCATCTTCCTTTGATTGAATTCTCATATAATAGTTATCACTCTAGCATCGGTATGGCTCCTTTTGAGGCTCTTTATGGGAGGCGATGTAGATCACCCATCGGTTGGTTTAAGGTTGGAGAGGTGGCCTTATTGGGACCGAATCTAGTTATGGGTGCTCTTGAGAAGGTTAGGATGATTAAGAAAAGGTTAAGAATGGCCCAAAGTCGTCAAAAATCTTATGCCGATGTTAGAAGAAGAGACCTTGAATTCAAAGTAGTTGATTGGGCTTATTTGAAGGTTTCTCCAATGAAAGGTGTGGTCCATTTCGGTAAAAAGGGGAAATTGAGTCTAAGGTACGTTTGTCCTTATGAGGTCTTGAAGAAGGTTGGTAAGGTAGCTTATGAGTTGAAGTTGCGTAGTGAAATGAACTTGGTTCATCCGGTGTTCCATATCTCTGTGTTGAGGAAATCTGTGGGTGACCTTAATTCCATTATACCTCTTGATATGGTGGGTGTTGTTGAGGATTACTTGACTTATGAGGAGGTCCCGGTTCAAATTTTCGATAGGCAAGTGAAGAGATCAAGGAATAAGGAGGTGACATCCGTTAAGGTCCTTTGTAGGAACCAGCAGGTCGAAAGTGCTACATGGGAGGCCAAAGCGGACATGCAAAAGCGATATCCTTCTCTTTACCACTCCACTCAAGCCCAAGGTACTAATCCTAAGTCCCCTATGTGATTTCAAGTCTTAATTTTTGGCCTTAAGCCATTGCATCCATTCATGTTTATATGGGTAAGGTTTTATGGTAAATTTTGATGTTCATGTTGAGACTTTTGAAAATCATGTTTAGATATATTTGTTGCATCCATGTTAGGCTAAAACTCTTCATGGCTACCTTCCTTGTGTATGTTTCTTTTACATTCGGCGATGAATATTCCCAAGGGGGAGATATTGTGACACTCCTAGATTCACGGGAGACTCCTAGTACCTAAACGAGTTCAAGACTTACCTCCAAGTTGAGTTTTGGACGTTGTTTCATACAAGGGTCAACTTTAAACTAGCATAACTCTTAGCACATTTGGAACTGGCTGTCCGACAACATGTCAAATAAAATCCCTTTGAGTTAGCTTCATAATGCACTTGGTATCATCTCATTCCAAGGTCAGATGAAGGAGTTATGATCATTTATGTGGGGCCCTCCCGTGCAGTGTTGTCACACGGACTGTTTGACGGCCAGTGTGGCCTTTGACCGGCTGTTTGGGGCAGCTGGGGGTTAGAAAAGTACATTTTTGAAATTAGGAAAGTGGAATGGCCAGTGGTATGGGCCGTGTGGCTCACCACTGACCATGGAGATGGACACAAGGTGTGCCAAAGGGAGCTTGTTGGAAATTGGGGAAAATGTGGCTAAGGGTGGTGCCATAGGCACCATTGACGGGCCGTGTAGAGTGGGACGGCCTGTGGTACTTGGACTAGTGGTGGCCTGCAACATTATTTTTTTCTAGGTGAAGTGGGAAGGACCAGTAGACGGTCAGTGTAATGCCACACGGTCAGTGAAGCGGTCCGTCAAAGTGACGAGACATAAATTTTTCAAAGTTTCCCAACTTCCATTTTTTTCATTAAGACACTCCACACGACCCTTGAAGTGCCAGATGACTAGTGAAATCTCCAGTGGAACAACACTTTGCCAATTTTTCCATCCGCTCACTACTGGCATTTTCATAAATGCTAATTATCCTAATGATCCTTTTTGACTTTTTAGGCTTTCTTAACCTTCCTAGAAGACCTAAACTCTAATCTTAAGGACCCAATTTCGCTACTCTCATCTCAATCAGACTCTCAAATCCTTCAAGATCCCCCATCAAGCCCAATTCAATTTCAAGGAAACCCAAGAACAAGATTGGATTCCACGATCATTTCCAAGCCTCTATTCTTCCCAATCTCAATTCCAAGCAACTTTAGACCTAAGGTATGTGAGTTTCTTTCATGGGTTCCTTTTATTAATGATGCCCAAGCTTTCTTTTTCCTAATTTCATGATTTATAGTTGAGTTTACAAATGGATATACTAGTATGAATATGTCTATGAACTATCTTAAAACTATTTAAAGGTGTGATTATTTTGCGATGATGTGAGCCATATATCTTGGATCTATTTTATGTTTTGATGAGGGGTTTTGATGTAAATGTCTTGGGGGTGTTACAAGGTGTTAACTGATGGTTCTACAATAGATTGTCTTGCATGATTTCATCTCTAAATTACATGGTCTTATACCCCCGTTGTACACCCACCAAGTGTTCCATAAGATATCCGGTTATGGTTTCTTGAGGAATTGAAGGTCCAAAGCATGAGCTATGATATGAATGATGTTATGATGATGCAATGAGATTATTTACATTATAATTCTATATAAAGTGTTGTATTGGACCATACTCAACTGAGTTGGGGGTTTGTCTCATCAACCATGCAATGGGTTAGTACTTCACCACCTAGGATGATTGGGGTGTGACCATCATCAACCGAGTTGGAGGTTTGTACTCATCAACCATGTGAGGGGTT
>JAPFFP010089017.1:0-21197 GCA_026153255.1 Solanum medicagineum
TCTGTAACCTGTACATCCTCAATAGGAGTGATACGGGATGGGTCACCTATGCATTTTCGAAGTATTGAGACATGAAAGACTGGATGAACCATTGAAAGCTCTTGGGGTAGCTCTAGTTCATATACAACCTGCCCAAACTTTTGAATAATCTGATATGGCCCTATGTAACGTGGGCTCAGTTTCCCTTTCTTATCAAATCTCATAACCCCTTTCATTGGTGACACCATTAAGAATACCCAATCCCCTACTGAGAATTCCAGTCCTTTCCTCCTAGTATCAGCATATGATTTGTGACTGCTTTGGGCTGTTTCTAGTCGCTGCTGTATCACCTTTACTTTTTCCATGGCTTGTTGTACTAGGTCTGGCCCAAGTAATGTGGTTTCACCCACTTCAAACCATCCAATTGGTGATCTACATTTCCTCCCATAGAAAGTTTCGTAAGGTGCCATCTTGATGCTCTCGTGGTGGCTATTATTATAGGCAAACTCAATAAGCGGTAAATGGTCCACCCAACTACCTTTAAAATCCAATGCATAAGCTCGCAACATATCTTCAAGTGTCTGAATGGTGCATTCTTCTTGACCATCTGTTTGAGGGTGGAATGTTGTACTCAAATTCACTTGTGTCCCTAAACTCCTTTGGAAAGACTTCCAAAACTTTGGAGTGAATTGAGCTCCTCGATTAGATATAATGGAGAGTGGGACTCCGTGTAGCCTGACTATCTCTTTGAGGTATAACTTGGCGTACTCCTCAGCTGTATAATCACTCCTGACGGTCAAGAAATGTGCTGACTTTGTAAGTCTGTCAACTATTACCTATATGGAATCGAACTTATGAACTGAACGAGGTAAACCTACAACAAAATCCATGTTGATCATATCCCACTTCCAGGTTGGGAGTTCTATACACTGCATATAACCTCCTGGCTTTTGATGTTCTATTTTAACCTGTTGGCAATTTGGACATTGAGCCATAAATTTTGCAAGGTCCCTTTTCATGCCTCCCCACCAAAACATCTGCTTCAAGTCATGGTACATCTTAGTTGATCCTGGATGGATGGAATATCGGGAATGATGGGCTTCGTCCATTATCCTTTTTCTTAATCCATTAATATCAGGCACACATAATCTATTTTGGCAGTAAAGTACTCCATTTTGTGTATGATTGAAGCCCTTCACTGTACCCTGACTCACCTTTCCCTTAAGCTGTCATAGAATAGGATCCTCGAACTGTTTTTCTTTTACTTTCATTACCAATGAAGACTCTGCAGCATTATGCACAATAACCCCTTCCTTTAGAGTTTCAAGAAGATGAAATCCTAAACTAGCTAGTTGACATAGATCCTTAGCCACTCCCTGACTTATCACAGCTGGATCACCCGTGTTCATGATTGCCTTACGACTCAGAGCATCAGCTACCACATTTGCCTTCCCCAGATGGTATAGTATATCAATGTCGTAATCCTTTATTAACTCTAGCCACCTCCGCTATCTTAGGTTTAGATCCATCTGCTTAAATATGTATTGCAGGCTTTTATAATCAGTAGATATATCAACGTGAACCCCATACAAATAGTGGTGCCATATATTCAAGGCAAACACAACTACTGCTAGCTCAAGATCATGTGTTGGGTAGTTCTTCTCTTAACTGTCTTGACGCATAAGCAATTACCCTACCATGTTGTGTCAGCACACACCCTAAGCCAACTCCTGAAACATCACAGTACACTGCATACCCTTCGATACCTTCGGGAAGTACTAGCATAGGTGTAGAAGTTAGCTTATTTTTCAGCTCCTGAAAGCTCTTTTCACACGCATCATTCCACTGGAATTTGGTTGCTTTATGTGTCAACTTTGTTAGAGGTGCAAAAATAGAAGAAAACCCTTCCATAAACCTCCTGTAAAACCCTTCCAAACCTAGGAAGCTCCGAACTTCCGTGGGTGTCGTTGGTCTTGGTCAATCTTTCATAGCCTCTATCTTTTGTGAGTCAACCCTTATCCCTTCATTAGACACAATATGACCCAAAAATGCTACAGATTTTAACCAAAATTCGTATTTAGAGAACTTGGCAAATAGTTGTCGATCACGAAGAGTCTATAACACCTGTCGTAAATGATCAGAGTGATCTTCTTCTGATCTCGAATATACCAAAATGACATCTATGAACACTATCACAAACGCATACAGGAATGGCTTGAATACCCTATTCATCAGATCCATAAAAATAGCAGGTGCATTTGTTAGTCCAAATGACATAACAAGAAATTCAAAGTGGCCATAACGTGTTCTCAAAGCAGTCTTAGGTATACCTTGCTCCTTCACCCTCACTTGGTGATAACTCGATCTCAAATAAATTTTTGAAAAGCATTTGGCACCCTGTAACTGATCAAATAAATCATCAATCCAGGGGAGGGGATATTTATTCTTAATTGTCACCTTATTCAATTGTTGATAGTCGATACACATTCTCAAGGTGCCATCCGTTTTGCATACAAATAACACTGGTGCACCCCAAGGGGACACACTAGCTCTTATAAAACCCTTCTCCAATAAGTCTTTTAACTGCTCTTTTAACTCACGCAATTCTGCTGGGGCCATTCTATATGGAGGGATAGAAATAGGTTGAGTGTCTAGAAGTATGTCAATACCAAAATCTATTTCTCGTTCCGGAGGTAAGCTTGGGAGTTCTTCAGGGAACACATCAACAAATTCATTTACCATAGGAACTGACTGTAGAGTTGGTGATTCTGCCTCCATATCCCTCACTCTAACTAGGTGACATACACACCCCTTGGATATTATCTTTCTAGCCTTAAAATAACAGATAAACTTCCCCTTTGGTCCCCCAACATTCCCTTCCCATTCAAAAACTGCCTCATTTGGAAAGTAAAAGTACACTCTCTTAGTTCGGCAATCCACGGTGGCATAACAAGAGGCTAACCAATCCATACCCATTATAATATCAATTCCATCATTTCTAGCTCAATTAGGTCAGCGAAGGTGTCACGATTGCAAACAGTTACTACACAGTCACAATAAACCCTTCTAGACCAAATAGATTCACCGGTTGGTGTAGACACTTCAAAGGGTTCGCTCAATAGTTTGGGTACTCTCTTAAGCTTCCCAGCAACTAGTGGAGTGATGTATGATAGTGTAGAACCATGGTCAATTAATGCATATACATTATGTGAAAATATGGACAACGTACATGTGACCACATCAGGTGAAGCTTCCAAATTTCGTCGACTCCTCAGAGCATAAGTACGATTCTAGACCCTACCGGAGGTAGCGGCCCCTCTAATACCTCTGCCATGACCCATAGTTGCTTACTGACCCCTACCTACTGGAGGAACTGATGACGACGCAATAGCTAACCGAGTAGATTGTACTATATAACCCATGTGTCTCCTCGGACGATCTATTATTACGTGCCCTGGCTCACCACACCAATAACAAACATTTGTCCCAACACGATATATACCCTGATGAATCCTTCCACACTATCTACAAGGCCTCTTAGAAATCATTGATTGTCCTGCCAAATATCCTGGTGCCCGTATACCTGATACCTCACCTCGTTGACTAAATTGATTGCTTCGAGACCCCTGAAATTGTGGTGGACCACTGGCTGCAGAGTAGGAGGATGATGGCCTAGGTGGTCTATTAGGAAACCGTGGCATAAACTCACCCTGGGACGATGTAATTTGCCCTGTAGATCTGACCCTCTTTGATTGCCCCCTTTCTAATTCTTGTGTTCTTTTCCTCTACCTCTGATCCTCCAATTTTTTGTGCAAACGCCTGCATTCTCGCTATGTCCATATCTTTGTTCAAGGAAGCAGTGGTGCAGTCTCTGACCAGATATGTATCTAGACTGTCTACATACCGATGAACTCTATCTGCCATAGTAGCAACTACGTTAGGAGCATACCTTTCCAGAAAATTAAATTGAAAGCAATACTCCCGCACACTCATATTCCTCTGGTAGAGATTCAGGATGTGATCTGCGCGGGCCTCTCGGACCTCTAATGGCAAATAATGATCAAGAAATGCCTCTTTGAACTCTCCCAGGTAGTTGGAGATGCATCCCAACCCTTAGATTGCTTCCAAGCTTCATACCACAATATAGCCACACCCTTCAGCCTATATGTCGCTAACTCGACAGCTTCTGTACCACTTACGTGCATAACCTCTAGAGTGCACTGAATCTAGTAAATAAAGTCCTGGGGATCTTCATTACGATCTGACCCAGTGAAGGATGGAGGGTCCAAGTTAAGGAAATCACGTATCCTCGTGCCGGATGCCCTGTTTGTACCACCTGTACCCACAACTGGACCTTCCTGCCTTTGGCCCTGGCCAGCAACTATATGGGTCAATAGTTGGACAGCATTTCTCAGATCCTGCACAGTAGCATCAATAGGTGGTTCTGGGGGATTTCACTACTCTTAGGTTCATCAGGAACTGGAGGAGTTGGAGATGTCTGTGACAAAGACTCCTCTCGAACCTCATTTCGTGGTCTCACCTGGCTGGGTATACCAACCACCACTTCTACCCCCTTCCCTTTACCTTTGTTTTTCCTGGTTTCTTGCATACTTGCTGTACAAAACAATTCAGGGGTTAGATACAATCCACCTATCACACTTAGCTCTATAGCATGATCTAAAGAATGAAAGGAAAATAACAACTCCTAAATGCCACGTAGCCTCCTGCTTATAAATGTGGTGCACAACACATCGATAAACAAGGTCCTACATAGACATGACTTTGTAGTCTCCCTAGGATGACCCGCTCTGATACCACTTCTGTCACGCCCAAGTCCCGGTAGGGCGGACTGGCACCCGTTGCCGATAAGGCCTGGGAGAACCAACCTATGTCTATACACTTTCTATAGACATTATAATGGATTTCCACATTTGACATGCCTTTAAGGAAATAAATTGTGATAATAAGCCAAAAGGACATGCATATGACTAGGCCGGTGGGCCTACGATGTCTTACGTACTAAGTATGAACACACTTTAATATACATAGTCTACAAAGCCTCTAGATAAAGAAAATTGTCTGATAAGGGTCAGGAAAGGCCCCACCTCGACTAACGGTACAATATAAACATATAAACTCTAGACACAAACAAAGCCCCGAAGCAACCTGGAGCTTATTATCAACAGATGGATATCCTCTACTCCTACTGGGGAGATCTAGTAGCACCTATACCTGCAGCATGAAATGCAGGTCCCTCGTGAGAGACGTCATATGAAATATTGTACTGAATATGTAAGACGAGAAACACTGTATATCAAGTAGTAACTCAATGAAACCATGCACTGTTGTAGGATAAGAGACCACCTTTCATTATACTTTGGAATCATGTACTTTATGTTCTTTACATTACTTTACCTTTACAGTACCTTTACTGTATAATCTGTGCACAACTGTAATGTAAATGGCCAACTGATCAGTGGTAAACTGTATCGGGATCGTCCCTCGCTAGGTTATTCCTTAACCCCCTCGGGCTACCACCCGTAATAAGATGTTCCCGGGCTAGGTGATTCTTCGACCCCTCGGGATATGGGATCATCCCTAGCTAGGTTCTTCCTTAACCCCCTCGGGCTACCACCCATGATAGGATTGTCCCTGGCTAGGTGATGCTTCCACCCCTCAGGCTACCACCTATCATTAACTGTATGCCTTACCTTTCAATTATCTTTGAGATGGTTCTTTAGTGGTCACAATATTAGAGTTGTAGGACTGTATATGTAGCATGTGACATGTATATAACCATATAAGATAATATGACCATGAAAAAGAGTACGTTACACATATAATGAAATACGTATGAAATGATACAACTCGTGAACTTTATTTAGTAACAAGAACTCATGTGAATTAGTATTCATGTGTATATATGCAGATGTGAAGGTGCCTATATATAGCAGCATGTGTACATATGAAAGAGTGGAGACACGGTTACTAGTTGTGTCGGAGTTGGCAAGTTCCTTTATGTGCCAAGGAAGGATCTATGTTTCATGCCAAACGATATGGAGTCAAATAGCCTTACATACCTCGTTGGATGACCTCTTTACTATCTTGAAACAACCTTCCCTTCCTTCAAACAGTTATCTACACATAGTAGGTGATAAGACTAGTATTTGCAGCCACTAGACACACCTTGGTATCCCAATTACATAACAAAACAACACACGGGCAGCAAGCGGGCAATTAGAAACCCTAGCGTGTTCCTTCAAACGATTCCGCCTCTAATCGTATTTTACAATACACATCCACATACAAGTATCATGGACATCCTGTTCTAGCCCCATAATAGCCTTACAACAGCCCACAAACACAGCACATAACAATTCTACATCATCTAAAAACGGGCAGCATAACGTTACCTCCCCTCGCTACCTTTCGACATTAACAATTCCAAATCGGTTCCAACCTTAACCAAACTGTTCCAGCAACATTTATACATACAACCAGCTATGAGTCAGTCTCAAAACATCAACAAGTCAGTTATTAAGGACGTGAAGCAACAACTTGCTCTCCAACAGTCCACAAGTTCACACAAAGCACATAATTGCGATATCATATAACGATTCACTTTTGTGGACTATAAAAGTAGTTAATCAGCCTTTTTGCACTACAGTAAACCAATATTTGTTGTATACTTAAGTATTAATACATAATAAAGTCACCCAACAAGAGGAATACCTCTTATTTAACAACAAAAGTACACAAGAACCCTTAGCATACAATCTGTCTAGAAATTCTAGCATAGGTGAGATTAACTTCTCTTTGGTTTTGATGGACAAACCATACTAGGTGCATAAGTAAGTTTACTTACCTTTGTTTTCAAGGTTTAGAGGCTTCTTAAGAACCCTAAAAGATTTGTTTAGCTGCTTCACCAAGTCAATAAAAGTTGAGAGGAAAAGTAGAGAGTAAATCTGATTTTGTGTAGTCAAGTTTGAGAAATGACTTTTGGGAGCTGCTTTGGCCCATTTTTATAGTGTGCTTTGGCTATCATAAGGAAGCATTATCAGCCTTACTTTACCAAGTAGGTGATGCAGCTCCTCGCTCCTTGGGCCTTTTTGGGGCACCAACTTTATGGACTTGCTATTTTCAGCTTTCTTGCTAATAAGGTTGGGCCTAAAGTATCCAAGAAATTGTGATGTCTTTGGGCCATTTTTAATACACTCCTTGGGCTGATCATATAGTATATTTAAGATGCTAAAAAAATGGGCTCAAGTTATACCCTTAGCACGTACTTTATTCATAGCCGAACTTGAACAATTTCGACGTCGAGCCTCGTCTCCGTTTTGTTAGTGATTTAAACTAAGCAAATAGGTGACTCACTTACTAGCTTCTTAAGTCCTAAAAGCACCTCAATTATCTCACTTCATTTAAGGTCATAATCTCCTCAATTAGACACAAAACATGTATACACTCGCCTCTTTTAAACGCTAGATGCACATGTAGCCCATTAACACGAGATTCAAGCATTTTTAGAAAGTAGTGCTAACTTAACCAAACCATATCTTGTTTCATTTGCATAGTAGTTGTATTGTAAGGTGTGGGGTGTTACATTAGAGAGGTCTATCGGTTGGCTAGAGAGGTCCATCAGTTGGCTAGATTGGGGGTTACGTTGGAAGAGATTAATAATGGTGGCATTGTGGCTGTTGATGGTTCATAGGCTTCCTTGGTTGATGAGATGATAGCAAAGCAAGATCCTGATCCCTCCTTGTTAGAATTGAAGGCCTTGGTGAAAGAGGGCAAAGTGGAGGTTTTCTCCCAAGGGGGAGATGTTGCCCTTAGGTACCAAGGTAGGTTGTGTGTGCCTTGTGTTGATGATTTGAGAAAGAAGATTCTTGATGAGGTTCATAATTCTTCCTATTCTATCCACCCCGGTTCTACAAAGATGTATAGGGATTTGAGGGATGTGTTTTTGGTGGGTAGGTATGAAGAAAGACACTGCCAAATTTGTATCCGGTTGCCATAGTTGCCAACAAGTCAAAGCCAAACATCAAAGGTCGGGTGCTGTAACCCACGACATAGAGATTCCCACTTGGAAGTGGGAGAAGATTGACATGGACTTTGTGGTTGGGTTGTCTAACACTAGAAAGTGTTTTGATTATATTTGGGTTGTGGTTACTACGATGACAAAGTTGGCTCATTTATTACTGGTTAAGACTACTTATGGGGCCGAAGACTATGCTAAATTGTACATTCATGAGTTGGTGAGATTGCATAGGGTGTCCTTGTCTATCATATCGGATCGTGGTGCTCAATTCACTTCACGCTTTTGGAGGTCCCTCCAAGGAGGTCTTGGAACCAAGGTAAAGCTTAATACGGCCTTTCACCCTCGAACGAATGGCCACGCCGAAAGAACTATCCAAACTCTTGAGGATATGCTTAGAGCTTGTATTTTAGAGTTTAAGGGTAGTTAGGATGATCATCTCCCATTGATTGAGTTTGCTTACAACAATAGCTATCATTCTAGCATTGTCATATCTCCTTTTGAGGCTCTCTATGGTAGACGTTGTAGATCACCGGTTTGGTAGTTTGAAGTGGGAGAGATTGCTTTGTTGGGTCCAGATCTAGTTATGGATGATATGGAGAAGGTAAGGTTGATTAGGTAAAGTTTAAAAATGGCCCAAAGTCATCAAAAGTCCTATGCTGATGTGAGAAGAAGAGAGCTTGAATATAAAGTTGGTGATTGGGTTTATTTGAAAGTGTCACACATGAAGGTTGTGGTTAGTTTTTGTAGGCAGGGTAAATTAAGTCTAAGATTTGTGGGTCCTTATAGGGTGATGAGGAGGATTGGTAAGGTGGCCTATGAGTTGGAATTTCCTAGAGAAATGGAATTGGTTCATCCGGTCTTCCATGTGTCTATGTTGAGAAAATGTGTGGGTGACCCTAAAGCTATGTGGGGGTGGTTCAAGACAACTTGACAAATGAAGAAGTTCCAGTAGAGATCTTGGATAGACAAGTGAAGAAGTTGAGGAACATGGATGTTGCTTCCGTTAAGGTCCTTTGGAGGAATCAACAAGTCGAAAGTGCTACAAAGGAGGCCAAAGCGGGAACATTCATCCCCAATCAAAGAAACATATATGAGAAGAGTAATCATTAAGAGATCAGCCCCAACAAGAATGCAATAATACACTTAAACACTGTTTTTAAAAATCTCAACATAAGTGTTAAAATCACCATGAACGTTGTCAATATAAAAATGAATGCATGCAAATGACTTGGGGGCTGAAACATGAGACATGAAATCGCATAGAAGACTTAGAATTAGTACCTTAGGCTTGAGTAGAATGGAAAAGATAAGGATATCGCTTTTGCATACTCCCTCCGGCCTCCCATGTAGCACTTTGGACTTGTTGATTCCTCCAAAGGACCTTAACGGAAGCAATATCCTTGTTGCTTAACCTCTTCACTTGTCTATCTAAGATCTCTACTGGAACTTCTTCATATGTCATGTTTTCTTCGACAACCCCCACAATATCAAGAGGCACAATAGCATTAGGGTCACCCACACATTTCCTCAACATAGAAACATGGAAGACCGGATGAACCAATTCCATTTAACTAGGAAATTCCAACTCATAGGCCACCTTACCTATCCTAATCACCCTATAAGTACCCACAAATCTTCAACATAATTTACCCTTCCTACCAAAACAAACCACACCCTTCATGGGTGACACCTTCAAATAAACCCAATCACTAACTTTAAATTCAAGCTCTCTTCTTCAAACATCGGCATAGGACTTTTGACGACTTTGGGCCATTTTTAAATTTTATCTAATCAACCTTACCTTCTCCATAGCATCCATAACTAGATCCGGACCCAACAAAGCAATCTCTCCCACTTCAAACTACCAAACCAGTGATCTACAACGACTACCATAGAGGGCCTCAAAAGGAGCCATACGAATACTAGAATGATAGTTATTGTTGTAAGCAAACTCAATCAGCGGGAGATGATAATCCCAACTTCCCTTAAACTCCAAAATACAAGCCCTAAGCATATCCTCAAGAGCTTGGATAGTTCTTTCGGCTTGGCCATCCGTTTGAGGGTGAAAGGTCGTACTAAGCTTTACCTTGGTTCCAAACCCTCTTTGGAAGGACCTCCAAAAGTGTGAAGTGAATTAAGCACCATGATTTGATATGACAAACAAGGGCACCCCATGCAACCTCACCAACTCATGAATGTATAATTTAGCGTAGTCTTTGGCCCCAAAAGTAGTCTTAATGGGTAAGAAATGAGCCTACTTTGTCATCCTATCAATAACAACCCAAATAGAATCAAAACTCCGTCTAGTCTTAGGCAACCCAACCACAAAGTCCAAGTTAATCTCCTGCCACTTCCAAGTGGTATGTCTTAGGTTAGGCCACCCGGCCTTTGATGTTCGGCTTTGACTTGTTGTCAACTATGGCAACCGAATACAAATTTGGCAATGTATTTCTTCATACCTCCCCACTAAAAACACATCCCTCAAATCCCTATACATCTTAGTAGAACTAGGGTTGATAGAGTAGGAAGAATTATGAGTCTCATCAAGTATCTCCTTTCTCAAATCATCAACACAAGACACATACAACCTACCTTGGTACATAAGGGCGCCATCTCCCCCATGGGAGAAAACCTTCACTTTGCCCCTTTACACCAACACCTTCAATTCTAACAAGGAGGGATCAAGATCTTGCTTTGCTATCACCTCATCAACCAAGGAAGACTTTGAACCATCAATAACCATAATGCCACCATTATCAACCTCTTCCAACCTGACCCCCAATCTAGCCAACCGATGGACCTCTCTAGCCACCTTTCTTTCCCCACCATCAACATGAGCTAGGCTACCCATAGACACCCTACTCAAAGCATCTGCCACAACATTAGCCTTATTGGGATGATAATGCATACTCATATCATAATCCTTAAGAAGTTCTAACCACCTTCTTTGCCTCAAGTTGAGATCTTTTTGAGGGAACACATATTGGAGGCTCTTATGATTGGTATACACATCAACATGCACCCCATACAAATAATGACACCAAAGTTTTAAAGCAAAAACCATGGCGGCCAATTCAATATCATGATTAGGATAATTCTTTTCATGCACTTTGAGTTGCCTCGAATCATAGGCTATCACCTTACATTTTTTCATCAAAACACAACCCAAACAAATCCGGCAAGCATCAAAATACACAACGAACCCTTCCAACCTATCATGTAGAGACAAGATAGGAGCAGACACAAGCTTATCCTTCAAGGTTTGGAAACTCCTTTCACACTCATCGGTCCAAACAAACTTAGCCTTCTTTTGCATCTACTTTGTCATGGGAGAAGCACTAGAGGAGAACCCATTCATAAACCTCCTATAGTAACCCGCTACGCCCAAGAAGCTTCTAATGTCCGATGCAGTCAATGGTCTAGGCCAATTTCTAATCACATTCGTCTTTTTAGGGTCCATCTTAATACCATTCCTCGACACCACATGACCTAGAAAGGAATCCTCATTCAACAAAACTTCACACTTCTCATATTTAGCATACAATTTTTCTTCTCTCAAACTTTGTAGCACTATCCTCAAATGAGCCATATGCTCTTCCTCACTATGAGAATAGATCAATATATCATCAATAAAGACTACAACAAACGAATCGAGGTAGCGTTTAAAGACCCAATTCATAAGATCCATGAAGATAGCTGGTGCATTGGTCAACCCAAAGGAAATCACAACAAACTCATAATGCCCATACCTAATCCTAAAGGTCGTCTTAAGAATATCACACTCCTTCACCTTCACTTGATGATAACCGTACCGAAGATCAATCTTAGAGAAGTGAGTAGCCCCTTGCAATTGGTCAAACAAATTATCAATCCTTGGAAGAGGATACTTATTCTTTATGGTGACCCTATTAAGTTGCCGGTAGTCAATAAACATTCTAAGAGACCCATCCTTCTTCTTCACAAACAACACCGGTGCACCACATAGTGATTGGCTAGGCCTAATAAAACCCTTCTCCAACAAGTCCCTCAATTGCTCCTTCAACTCCTTTAACTCTATCGGGGCCATACGGTAAGGGGGAATAGAAATAGGTTAAGTATCGGAAGAAGGTCTATACCAAAATCTATTTCCCTTTCAGGAAGAACACAGGGAAGGTCATTTGGAAAGACATCAAGAAACTCATTCTCCATCGCAACCAACTCTATGGGAAGGACTTTGGACTCCACATCCCTAACCCTTACAAGATGATAAAGACACCCTTTAGAGATCAATTTTTAGGCTTTAATGCAAGAGATGAACCTACCCTTGACCACCATATCGTGACTCTTCAACTCAAGGATGGGTTCATTTGGGAATTGGAATTTGATCCTATGGGTTCTACAATCAATGGAAGCGTTATATGCATGGAACTAATCCATCCCAAGAATGACATCAAAATCAACCATATCCAACTTAATAAGATCACAAGGCAATATTTTATTCAAGATGCAAATGGGACAATTTCTATAGACCTTACTAGCAACAATAGATGCACTAATATGATTAGACACCTCATAAGACTCACACAACAATTGGAGATCAACATGAAACTTTTTGGCAATAAGAGGAGTAACAAAAGAAAGAGTGGTACCCAGGTCTATCAATGCATACACATCAAAATCAAAGACTTTTAACATACCGGTGATGATATCAGGCACCTCATCAACCCCTTGCCTCCTATGTAAGGCATAAAACTGATTGTCCCTTGGGGCACCACCTTGTTCACCTCCTCTCCCCAAAGGAACCGCATTAGTACCCCGGCCTTGAGGATAAATATCCTTACCCTTGTTGCGATTACGTGGGTAATCCATCATCTTGTGGCCCACTTCCCCATAACTACAGCAAGCATTAGTAGCCCTCTAGCATGGCCCACTATGACCCTTACCACATCTTGGACACACGGGTCTAGGCATCACACTACCACCCTCTTGGGAACTTGGGTAGTCACTGGAAAATCTTCCACTAGGAACACGAGAAGACCCTTGGCCTTGGTTAAACCGGTCACCGTTGTAACTTTGAAACTTACCATCAAAGTGGGCCCTTTTGCTCTCATGACCCCTTCTCTTCCTCAATTTCTCCCCCTCCAACTGATTGGCATAAGTCATCAAACGGGACAAATACATATCATTAATCAACATAGAGGTACGAGATTCTTCACTTACCAAATCGGAAACAGCAATCACAAACATATTCATTCTAGACCTTAGGTCGGCAACCAAGTGTGGAGCATATTTTGAGAGTTGGTTGAACTTGAGGGCATACTCCCTCACACTCACAGATCCTTGCTTCAAGTTTATGAACTCCACCAATTTGTCTTCACTAAGCTCAAGAAGGAAGAACCGGTTAAGGAAAGTCACCTCAAACTCCTCTCATAGTATCACATTATTGTTCCCCTTCTCTTTCTTCCATTGAGTGTTCCAAATTTGAGCCACCACCTTGAGTTGGCAAGCCACCAACTCCGCCTTTTCTTCCGACCTCACACCTATAATCGACAATACCATATATACCTCATCGATGAATTCTTGAGGGTCCTAATCCACCTTACACCTATTGAACTCTGGTGGGTTCATCCTCATAAAATCTCTCACCCGAAAGGCCAGAGTAGGAGCATGAGGGTCTTGGGACCCTTGGTTAGCTTGATTACCTACAACTTAAGCTAGCAATACAAGAGCATCCCGGAGCTCACCATAAGCTAGTTGTTCCTCGGGTGTGCGGGCTCTTCTTCTCTTTTGTTAGGCATGATCTAGCATAAGAAAGAACTATCGTTAAGAGGGAAAACTAACCTTAACTTATATAGCACGACATAGAGTAAGAATAAGGGAAACATTTCCTAAAACGTCTCAAATACTCTTACTCATAGTTGTGGTGCACAACTCAACCATGAATAAGAATCTAATCGACGTGGTGTGTTGGATGCCAACGACCATTAACAACCTAGTGCTCAGATACCAACTTTGTTACAACCCAAGCCTAGGGCCTAGACGTGACATGGTGCATGGGGAATTCGAAGGGACCCCAAGCAAGCCTCTTAACATATCATTACACATCCTTGGTCACGGAAGTAATGAAATAACAATGAAAGATAGAAATAGGGATAGTCGAGGGTAAGGGACATTTTTCATAGCATAAAACATCATAAAGGAAAGAGAGTCAAGGCTCATAACATCAATACATATCTTGTCCAACAACACCTCTGACATAGAACTTAGCAGGGGCCAAGACAAGCAATCGGGCTCACCCTCATTTCAAGCATACAATAAACAGGAAAGATAGTCTTTATACGTAGCATAAGATCAAGTTTGTGTCCCCGAAGTTGAGGACTCACCACTTACTTTTTTGAGAAGTCGTACTAGCACGTGGATGAGGAGGATGATCAAATGGGGCTCCGATCCCTACATGGTGACATCATGTAGACATTGATTAAGCGTTCGTAAATTTGAGTGTACTAAGTATGTAGGATGCAATGCAACAATAGATAAGCAACATAGTCAAAATGCATAATTAGGCAATAGATGAACATATAATAATATGGCATGCATGAATGATAGTTGAAGTAAACATGCTTGTATATAGAACATATTACATGTGTAGGAAGAAACCATTATTAGTAACGAAGGCTTACCACCTCCTTGGCGAGGCGATGAGGTACAAACCCCTCAACATGGTTGCACGGGCCTACTACCGCCCGAGCAAGGCACTTGAGGAACAAAACCCCCAACATGGTTGCACAGGCCTACTGCCTCCCGAGCAAGACATTTGAGGTACCAACTCTCTAACATGGTTGCATGAGCCTACTACCTCTCGAGCGAGGCAATCAAGGTACATACCCTCCAACATGGTAGTTCGGGCCTACTACCCCCCGAACGAGGCAATTGACCAATTTCTAACACTATAGGTACTTTTCTTGAAATCAATATATTTATACCATACTTTCATCATCATAAGGTCATATAAGTCATAGGTCATGCGATAGAACATCAATGGCTCAAGAACCTTAATCCGGACATTTTATCAAACACTTGGTGTGTATTGCTAGTGCAAAGCCATGCAATTAAAGAGTGAAATAATGTAAGAAATCTTGAAGTAAATCATCCCACCAAAACTTGGTAACATCATCATACAATATACATCAAAACCCTTCATCAAATCTCAAGATAGATCAAATGTTCATAGCTTAAAAATGTTAAAATAGTCACACTTTTACAAAACCCCAACATAGTTCATAGTAAAATTCATAATAGAAAACTCATATGTAAAATCAACTTAGAAGCATATATTTTAGGTAAAAAAGGAAGCTTGGGCACCATGGGTGAAATGACCCAGTGGTTGAAACCCACATACCTTAACTTTGGAGAATCCTTGAAGAAGATTGGAAATGGAGACTTGAAGCTTGAATGAAAACCTTAAGATCTGGATTGAGTTTTGGGACTTGAATATAGGGTAAAATATTTGTCTAAGTGTTTGAGTGAGTATTGGGGAATGTTTTGTATGATATGAGGGTAAAATATTGCTAAGTATAGGTATTTTCACGCATTGAAGGACTTAGACCCAAGACCCAAAAGTCTTGAATCAAACTAAAAAGAACTGGCAAGAATTTAACACTATGGCGTGCCCTTGGCGCGTCACGCCAGGGGCGCAGAGAGCTCTCTGGATATCAATTTTTTATAAAATTGAAATTGTGATTTGTTTCTCTAAATTCAGGGCTAGACCGATTTCCCCCTCAATTTGACCCCCCCCCCATCAATAATATGAAGTCGGATTTTCGATATCACGCACAGATTTTGAGATATATGGAAATTATGATTTTGAGCACTTCCGAGGCACATTTGTTGGCACTTTTTGGGGTCATTTCATATGTTCTATATGATGGGCTTTCTACACGCAACATTGTAGTTTCAGAAGTATGTAGTTGGGATAGAAGGAGTACTTTCTTTCTTCATTTCTTTACTTAGCCTTAGATTACATTTGCTTGATACCATGTTGTTAGTTACTCGCCCTTACTTCAAAACTTGAGTAGGTTCTGAAAGTAGAAAATAATAGTACCTTTCCTTAATTATCTGAGGCTTTGTAAGAGACATAGAGAGGTAGTTATTTTTATTCCGTAAATTCTCTTGTTTATATTTTTATGTTTTATTCTCTTTGAGAAGCAATACATTGGGACTTGTATAATATTTCATTTGAATTCTGTTAAACTAGTGGCGTGTCACACTAATTCTGGGATGATTTTAGACTGTGATTTCTTTCCTTTATGCTTGTTCATTCTTTTTATATTGTATTATCGCTTTGGCTTTCATATTTATTTATCATTTCTTCTTTTAGACTGACTTGATTTGATAGATTAAAGGCAAGTGTCATCACACTCTATTTCAAGTCGTGACATTACTATAAGCTCATATATTTTACTTTTAAGGCTCAAGTATTTTGAGGCAAAGCACCAATCTTATAAGATTACTGAACAAAAAAATTATTTCTTTTTACTGATAAGCTACAGGAGGTACTTGAGGTAGCTCGTAAGTTAAATTTTGAGTCATATTTCTTGAATAGTATTATTTTTCAAATATGTGGATCATTCTAGGCAGTTAGAAGATTTTGTCGGACTTTTAGTTTTATCTATTGGACTAATGCATTGCATCATTTGACATTATTTGTCTGATTGTGATTCTCTTATATTGGCTTTATTTTCACCATTGGTAATGCTAATTATGTTTCTAAAGTTAGATGTTGCTTGTAGTGCTAGTACTATTGTGCATCCTTTATTTGTATAAGCTTCTATCTGAGCTCGATCCACCTATGATGCCTACTTAATACCTCATATTTTTGTACTCATACACTTCTACATTTTTTATGTAGCTCTTAGTATGAGCCACCCTTGTTGATTTTAATATTGCGAGGTCATCACTATTGTATCCTCACGATGAGCTCTCGGCATCCGGAGATCTCCTAGATTTTCTCTTTTGCTCCTTTATGTATTTTGTATTTTTTATTAGGAAAAACGACTGTACATAGTCCCCTCTATATTTAGATGCTCTTGTATTGGAGATACCAAGTCTGGGGTTTGGATTCCTATGAATATTTTGTCTTTCTTGGCCATTTTGGGACCTCTACAATATTTTTTGCACTATTATGTATATATCTATATAGTGAACCACTTTTGCACTTCTTTTTCATCTGCATAATTTTGTTTAGGTATATTTATTGCTTTCAACTTTAAATTTTGACTTGGCTACTAGGCATTCACTTTAGGTGCTCTCATGGTCCGATTTGATATCTTAACAGTATATTTATGTTGTTGCAATTGTCTACTTTTAAAGATTTACAAAATAAAAGAAAAAATCTTAAATATCTCCTATAAACTTGATTTAAAAATTTCACATCATAATTTTTCATATTTTCTAAATATAAAAATTGATAAGTAAGTTTATATTTTAGAAACAATAACTATCATTTTTATGTACATAATTTTATTTTATTTTTTTGTGAAAAGACATAAAAATCCCCCAAAACATGGTAGCGAAACTTACTTTAGCACTTAAACTACAGACATTCATATACCCCCTTAACAATTCACAAGTGAATTCAATTCCACTCAAACACTACAAGACTGTCACACCCCCAAAGTCCCGTTAGGGCGGGCTGGCACCCGTTGCCGATAAGGCTCGGGAGAACCAACCTATATCTATGCGCTTTGTATACATATTGTGAGGAATTTCTAT
This sequence comes from Solanum medicagineum, assembly GCA_026153255.1. Classification (NCBI taxonomy): domain Eukaryota; kingdom Viridiplantae; phylum Streptophyta; class Magnoliopsida; order Solanales; family Solanaceae; genus Solanum; species Solanum medicagineum. The sequence continues at coordinate 17,768 of JAPFFP010089017.1, forward strand.
GTTTGGCATGCTTCTAGGAAGATCAACGATAATATCAAGCTAAAAGGAGATGTGTATAGCTAGGCCGTTGGGGCCTCGGTGTCTAAAGTAAGAGACATGACCCCACTTTAATTTCACATAGACTACAAAGCCTCTAGTCAAGAGAAAGTATCTGCAAATGTTTGGGACAGGCCCCATCTGAATTAACTATATAATGTAAACATATAAGCTCTAAATGCACACAAAGCTCCGAAGCAACCTGAAGCTTGGTAACAACAGCTGAATGTCTTGTACTCTACTGGGAAGGTCTACTAGCACCTGCACCTTCAGCATGAAATGCAGGTCCCCCGCAAGGGACTCAGCACGAGATAATGTACTTAATATGTATGGCAGCAAATACTATATATGAAATACAACTCAAATGAAACCATGCACTGGTATAGGATAAGAGACCACCTTTAGATATATTTTGGGATCGCATACTTAATGTTCTTTATATTGCTTTACCTTTACTGTATAATCTGTGGACATTATATATTATAAATTACCAACTGATCAGTGGTAACTATATCGGGATCGTCCCTGACTAGATTATTCCTTAACCCCTTGGGCTACCACCTGTGATAGGATCGTCCCTGGCTAGGTGATGCTTCCACCCTCGGGCTACCACCCATCAAAGCTGTATATTTTATCTTTCATTTACATTTGAGATTATTCTTTTGGTGGTCATAATATTGGAGCTATAACGCTGTATATGCAGCGTGTGACATATAAATAATTGTACAATACACTATGGCAATGAAGAGAGTAAGTTATATAAACAATGAAATGTGTATGAAATGAAACAAATCATGAACTTTGTTGACAGCAAGAACTTATGTACTTGGTATCCACGTAAGTATGTAGATTTGAAGGTAACTACATATATGGAAGCATATAAACATGTAAAATATTGGAGGTATGGATGATTGTCATGTTGGAGTAGACAAATGTCTTTGATTATCGAAGGATCTATGTTTCATGCCAAATGATACAAAATCAAGTAGTCTTACATACCTCGTTGTATGACCTCTTTACTACCTTGGAGTGGTTGTGATTTTCCTCAAACATTTAGCTACAGTATATTAAGCAACAAGACTAGTATTAGTAGCAATACAATATTTCCAGGCAGTCCAATATCATAAAAAGACCACCCGGACAGCAAGCTTTCAATTAATGAAGCCAAGGCATTTCTTTAACCTTTTCACTTATAAACGTACTTTCTAACAACCATTCTTATGTTTATGTCATGTACATCTTATTTTCAGACCCTTGGCAGTCCTAAAATAGTCCACTAGGCACAACACATAACAATTCTTCACAACATACAAACAAGCGATAAGGTTACATCCTTTCACCACCCTTCGACGTCAACGATCCCAAACTTGTTTTAACTTTACCAAAATTGTATCCAACATTTTTTTACACATAAAACCAGTCTTAAAAAATCCAAAAATAGTCCCAAAATAGGTGAAAGTCATGGAACAACATATTACAATTTTCAGCTCCCAAATCTCTTTTAAGAGTGAAATTACGACGTTGTACGACAACGTATCTTTGTGTACTGTAAAAGTGGTGTAGCAGCTTAGTTACATGACTAACAACCTATTGTTAGACCATATGTCTTACTTCATAATTCATCCAACCAATTAAGAGAAAATCCTCTTGAACCATAAGAAACGTTCACAACAACACTTAGGACACATGCTATCCAGAATTTCCAGCATAACATAATAACATATGCTTCTTGTTTTTCATGAAGAAACCATACTAGCAATATCTATAACTTAAATCATGTTAAGAACATAAAGTTATCTTCATAATAAAGCCATCAAACCATATAAAAGTCACTAAAATAAAAGGTAAGTGTGCAGCAACTTTCTGGACACAAGCTGTCCAAAATTTCCAGCAGATTTTTCAGCATAGCAAACTATCATATACTTCTTATTTTTCATGAAGAAATCATACTATATACACAACTATGATTTCTTAACTTTTCCTTATATGTTCTGGATTTCCTTCAAAATCCTTAGACAATTGAGTTTGCAGCTTGGTAAAGTGAATTAGAGAGAAGAAAAACTACTTTAAGAAAGCTAAAACTTTATTCCTTAGTGGAATGAATTGGTGCTGCACTTAACCCGTTTTTAAAGATTATTTTTTGCTAGCTTTTATTTTCACTTTTGACCTGATAATGACACCCATTAATGGTCTATTATTACAGCATCTTATCCTCCAAAATTGGGCCTAATTGGGTCTCAAATAGGATGGACTTTGCTGCCAATTTTCCAGCTTTCTTCTTAGTTGGTTTTGGGTCCACATGGCCAAGTTGTTTGTAGTGTACTTAGGACGTTTTTAAATTCTTCTTGGACTGAAAATAAGGTCCATTTATGATAATAAAACATGGACCAAAGTTACACCCTTAACATGGAACTTATTCATATTTGAACTTGAACAAACTCGGTGTCGAGCCTCGTCTCTATTTAGCTATCAATTTAAGCTTAAAAAGTAGGTGACTCACCTACTAATTTATTAAGTCATACAGTAACCTCAATTCTCTTACTTAGATTAGAGCTAATATATCCTCAATTTAATACCAACACATATATACCCTCGACCCTCTTAAGCATTTAGACTCACATATCGCCCATTAACACGAGATTCAAGCACTTTCAAGAATTGACGCTAATTTGACCAAACCACAACATGATTCATTGACATAGCATTAGTACGTGTAAAATATAGGGTGTAACAAAGACTAGTCTCACAATGGAGAGTGCACTGCATAACGCCTCGTCAGCACCAAGTCAGCACAATGTCAGTGCCATATTAGTGTCACATCAACACCACATAAAAATATATTTAAATTCATTTTTTAATTTTTACTTTGTTTATTATTGAAAGATATTTTTTCCCAATAACTATAAAACATTAAAGAGCAAGATTTTGTTATCTGTTTTTTGTAAATTAATCTTCCTGTCCATCTTTTTTTTTTTTTTAGATAAACTAAAGAGAATAAAACCATTGATGAAAATTGAATAAAATCAATGATCAAAAGAAATAGATAAAATATTGTTGGAAGAAATTAAGGTTGAAAATATAGAGAGATTATTAGTGATGATTTATGATAATCAAAAAGTATGAAGACATTAGTGGAGGTAGAGGTTCAAGTGTCCATAAAAGAAGAAGACAAGAAAAACTATCAAAATTTATCATTGTTGAAGAAAATTAACTTTAATTTTGGGGCAATAATGATAAGTTCAATGATTTCTATGAGTTTTTTATTATCTTCAATTTACATAAGAAAAAGCAAAGAAGAAGAAGAAGAAGAGAGACGAGGACGTTGGGAGGAGAGTAGTGAAAGAAGGAGAAATGGCTTTTTGAGTGGTGTTGGGTATGTTGTGGCTGGGCTATG
>JAPFFP010089027.1:0-21197 GCA_026153255.1 Solanum medicagineum
TCAGGACAAAGTTGACCCTTCTTCCCAAAAAAAACAAGAAAAAAAGCTGTGTATAGTAGTTTTTCAAAAACAAAAGGGGGGGGGGTTAGGATTAGGTAGGGAAAATGGAGAAGGAATTATAATTTGGGGAATCGAATTCTTACTAACAAGATTTGGGCAACTGTGTTTCAAACTCTCTTGGAAGGTTCGCATATACCCATCTGTAAGCATGGAAGATTGTTTTGTTCTTGATTTTTTCATGTTTTCGCTTAAAGCCCATGACTTTATCTTAATATTTGTTTTTTTTCTCTTTTGTTGGGGGATTCCTAATTTTTATTTTTCAATCTCTTTCAAACCGTAAGTTGTGATTGATTGTGAAGAATACTTTTATTATTTCTTAGATAGAGTTTGAAAACAAAGCTATCATTTGTGTATTTCTCTATAACTAAATTTACTTGTGTATATTGAAGATGTTTAGTCCAAGAAAAACATATTTATTGGGGGAAAATTTATCTTGGGTGTATCATGGATGTTCCTAAGAAATGTTTTATCTGTTGTTCTGATCTTTGTCTGATGTTTTTAATTTTTTGATTTTCGGGAAGTCCAAAACAATTTTCTTTGTTGCTGGCATGTGGAAAACGTAGATGTGTATATTTTCTTTCTTTGAAGAGGACTTGGATCCCCTGTCGTTTTTGAGTAGAAGAAGCAGCCTTCCATTGAAATCCTTCTGAATGAATGTCTCTTTGAGGTATTCAACATCATCTCGATGGCCAAGAGAGAAGTGCTTGTCTTATGTTTTCAAGCGTTGTTTACCCTTTTAAGCAGCATCCCCAGGGATGATACATTTGCCTCCGAGCCCAAAGGTGTATATGGTGAGGGATATCTTACTAGGTGCCTTGTTGGTAGAAAAGCCACAGATATCAGACTTCCTACCATTGCTTTTGGAAATGCAAATTGTGGAGGCTTAACTAAGTTATCTTTTCAGGGAAACAACCTTCGGCGTGGTGCGACCGATATTGGTCTCAAGGCTATCGCTCGAGGTTGCCCTACTCTCAAAGATCTTTCCTTATGGAATGTGTCTTCTGTTAATGATGAAGGATTACTGAGATTGACATAGCTAATATCTTTGGCTACTCTGTTCTTTGTGGCCTTGCTATGAGTATAGAGGCTATATTTTCTCAAGCTTGTGGTACTAAGTAATAGCCTCTTATGGGTCAAACTCTCCAATGTACAATCTTTATTATGTCATTTTTATCCATCCCCATTTCTCTCATATAGCTAAAGATTGAACTTATACTCTTTTTCTTTGGCCAAGATCTAACTATTTCATCAATTGCTTCAACGTATGTCTTTCTGTCTCCCTAATCTTTTTTGTCAATCTATTATCAATCCTTTCAAAATCTATTTGAGAACTCAGAATTTTTTTGTTACTTTTAGCGCTGCTTTTTTAGTTGCTCTACATGCACCTATCAACTATTTCCTTATCTATCAACTTGGCCTTGGGATTAAAGGTGCTACTATGGCTATGGTGATAGCTGATTTCAATCTATTTTTTGTTCTTTTTCTTTATGTTAATTTTCTGGGGTTCATAGAAAACCTTGGCAAGCTTGGTCAGCTGAATGCTTTCATGGGTGGAAACCTATTCTGCTTCTTGTTTTCCCTATGTATCTCTGTATTCTTAGAGTGGTGTGGTAGGGGTCTTTTTAATACTTCAGAGACAATGTCTCTTATGGGAATTATCATATAGGCAGCTTCACTTGCTTATATATTTCCATCAGCATTATGTTCAGCCGTTTCTACAAGAGCTGGGAGCAAATAGGCATAAAAACGTAAAGACTTCATGTCATGTAGCAATTGTGTTGCTATACTTACAAGCTTCTTAGCAATGCTATTTATGACAACATCAAGAAGAACTTGGGGCAAGTCATTTACAAAAGAATAGTCAATTTTATGGCTGACAGCAATAACAATACCAATGGTGGGGTTGTGTGAATTGGGGAACCACAACAAGCCCATCTCCATCACAAAGCCCAACATAATTGCAATAGGAAACCCAACTCCATAGAAAGACCCCCAGTTTATGTGAACAACCAGAGTTAGCCTTGCATTTCCCCTCAAAGCACTACAACTGGTGGTCAGTGGCCAGTTGCCCAATTCACACAACCCCACCACCGGCATTGTTGTTGCTGCCTGCCATAAAATCGACTTGTTTTTTGTAAACGCCTTGCCTCAAGTTTTTCTTGATGTTTGCATAAATAGCATTGCTAGGAATCTTGTAAGCACATAATTGCTACATGACATGAAGTCTTTGCTTTATTTGGCCCATTTGCTCCCAACTCTTGTAGAAACGATTGAACTTAATATTGAAGGAAACATACAAGTAAGTGAAGTTGCATGTATGAGAATTCTCATAGTAAACACTACTTCTGAAGCATTAAAAAGAACTCCTGATAGCAATATTATCAGTCCATCCACACCACTCTAAGCATACAAAGATACATAGGAAAAACAAGAACTACAATTGGTTTTCACCCATGAAAGCATTCAGCTGGCCAACCTTGCCAAGATTTTCTATGAACCCCAAATAATTAACATAAAGAAAAAGAACAACAAGTAAATTGAAATCAGCTAACACCATAGCCATAGTAGTACCTTTAATCCCAAGGCCAAGTTGATAAATAAGGAAATAGTGGATAGGAGCATGCAGAGTAACTAAAAAAGCAACACTAAAAATAACAAGGAAAGTAACATTGTGAGTTCTCAAGTAGATTTTGAGAGGATTGATAATGGATTGACAGAAAAGAGTAAGGAGACAAAAAGATATAAGTTGAAGCAATTGATGAAATGATTGGATCTTGGCCACAGAAAAGGAGTACAAGTTCAATCTTTAACCACAAGAGGGAAATGGGGATGGATAAAAGAGATAGAATTAGGATAGTATATTGGAGAGTTTCACCCATAAGAGGCCATTTCTTAGTACCAAAAGCTTGAGAAGATATAGCATCCATGCCCATAGCAATGCCAGAAAGAATAGAGTAGCCAGAGGTATTAGCTATGCTAATCTTAGTAATCCTTCATCACTAACAAAAGACACATTACACAAGGAAAGATCTTTGAAAGTAGGGCAACCTCGAGCGATAGCCTTGAGACCAACATTAGTCACACCACACCGAAGGCTATTCCCTGAAAAAGTACCTTAGCTAAGCCTCCACGATTTGCAGTTCCAAAAGCAATAGCAGTAAGTCTGATATTTGTGGCTTTCCTAACAACAAGGCACCTGGTAAGATACATCTCACCATCTACACCATTGGGCTCAGAGGCAAATGTCTCATCCCTAGGGATGCTTGTTAAAAGGGTAAGCCGGTGCTTGGAAACACAAGCACAAGCGCTTCTCTATTGGCCATCGAGATGACGTTTGAATATGTCAAAGAGGCATACATCCGGAAGGATTTCAATGGAAGGCCACTTCTTCTGCTGAAAAGTGACAGGGATCCAAGTTCTCTTCAAAGAAGAAAAACATACACACCTATTTTTTTCCACATGCCAGCAACGAAGAGGATTGTTTTGGACTTCTTGGAAATCAGAAGATTAAAAACATTAGATAAAGACCAGAACAACAGATAAAAATTTTCTTAAGAATGTGCATGATACACCCAAGACAAATTTTTTCTTAAGAAATATGTTCTTCCTGGACTAAACATCTTCAATACACACAAGTAAATTTAGTTACAGAGAAAGCACAAATGTTAACTTTGTTTTCAAACGCTATCTAAAAGATGATAAAGGTTTTCTTCACAATTAATCACAGCTTGCAGTTTAGAAGAAATAGAAAAATAAAAATTGAGAACCCCACAACAAAAGAGAAAGAAAAACAAAAATTAAGATAAATTCACGGGCTTTAAGAGGAAACATGAAAAAAATCAAGAACAAAAGCAATCTTTTCTACTTACAGATAGGTATATGCGAACCTTCCAAGAGAGCTTGAACACAGCTGTCCAAACCTTGTTGGTAAGAGTTTGATTCCCCAAATTATAATTTCCTCTCCATTTTCCCAAACCCTAACCCTAACCCTAACCCCTCCTCTTTGTTTTTTGAAAAAACTACTGTACACAGCTTTTCGTCTTGTTTTTATAGGAAGAAGGGTCAACTTTGTCCTGCATAAAAGATTTTTATTTTACCTTTTATTTTTATTAGATTAAAAATACTTTTGTACAGAATAAAGGATAAGCTAATTAATAAAAGGTGGGGGTTGAGGTTACGCTATAATTGAATAGGATAAAGAAGAGTAAAGCTAATCTTTTAAATAAAATTTGATGTTTCTACTTTTATATGTATAACTTTAACTGTCAATGATTTTAAGTACATTAAAAATTTTAGATAACCTATTTTATATCTTTGTCTGAATTTGAATTAGAATAGTTCAGAGATTCATCCACTTCATTAGTTGCCAATTAACTCATTATATTTTTCTTCACTGTTTTCTTCTTTTTTAAGATAGATGTTTGAGTCGACGATCTTTTAGAAACAGGCTCTATATCTCCATGAGAGAGCGATAAGGTTTGCATACTGCAAAAATAAAAATAATTTTTTAGAGTACAAGTATATTAGATATTTAATAAACCTTTCTAGGATTTTATAGGTAACATATCTTGGATATTTGTATTTAGGAAAAATCTAGAAATCTAGAGTGTAAGATATTTTAAGAAGATATTTGATAGTAAATGAATAATCTAGATTTTTGTTAGATATTTAGAAAATTAAATCTAGACATTTATTCTAGATATATGTAGATTAATATCAACAAGTATCGTTATACAAGTATAAATGCAGATGACCAATAGGCATTTATTATTAACGAAAAATTTGAATCCAATTCAAGTAGCCTTCTCTTATAACAAAGCTTCCTATTCTTTAGTTGAATCTTTCGATCTTAGTTAATGAGTTTGGGCTAGCAGAAGGTCTTTAGATTATACTTTTTCTTCTGCTACATTTCTTTATATGTGCGTTATACCCTCCCAGACCCTACTTTATGAATTATGCTAGATTTATTGTTGTTATAGTATCAGTCATGAGGTGGATATGATTACAGAGAGATGTTATAAAAATATGTTTGAAGACATTATTGCGACGAGTGATTGATACCTCCTTGTCCAAGACTTACATTATCACATTGTCACGGAAGAAAAGTGAAGAGAATTATATGATAACACTAGTGAGTGAAGGGAGGATCAATTTATAGAGATTCAGACTTAATATTGAACATCCGTCAAATAACCAATCTAACATGGAAGATTTCTTTTTCATTAGACATTAGTTATAGACTTTATATTAATAGGATCATACTTGAAATAATAAAATTCAAACATTTATTATAACACATATAATTTTTGGCATTCAATTTGTATCTCAATATAGGCTTAGTTACTGAATTGAAATATCATAAATAACGTCAATAAATAATAAATAATATTACAAAATAATATTTTAATTCAGTAACTAAGCCTATATTGGGATAGAAATTGAATGCCAGGATTTATGTACTTATAATAAATGTTAAAATTTTATTATTTTACATGGTACTTAATTAATGTAATGTCTAAAGCAAACGTCAAATGAAAAATAAATCTCGTATATTAGAATTGTTGCTTGATGGACGTTCAACAATATGTTTGAAACTCTATTAACTAGTCTTCCCTTTATTCACTAGGGTATTATATAATTCTTTATACTTTTTCACCGCCTACAATTGCGATGATGTAAAGCTAGATAAAGAGGTAGAAATTAATATAATGTTCAACTTAGCTTTTGCATTCTCTGCGACAATGTCTTCAGGTATATAACTATAATATCTTTGTAAAAGTCATTCGCTAGAAAATTATTTATTTGAATAAATTATTGTGTTTAGGATATTTATGTGCATTAAATTTATGTTTGCAACAAATTTTTAAAGGAAAAAAATATTATTTGAAATAACTTTAGTAATATGTGTATATAAAATAAATAATTTAAAATATATGAATATAATGTAGGGTTACTATTATGTTTTTTCACATCAATATCATTTTTACTAGCATGTATAAAGTTTTTAATAAAGTTATTTAAATTTGTCAAATTTGAGGACTTAAAAATTCATAAAGCTTCAGTCTAAATAAATAAAATTATAAAAAAAATTGGATATCCTACCTTATATGTATAGGTAGTAATAAGAAAATATATTATTCTTAGAAGTTGTGATTCTGGACCATCTCATAATTGATAATAAATCACACTTCACTATATAAAAATTTGATTTCTCTTTGAATGAGCATCAAATAATGTTGTGAAGATGGTTCAACATTGTTGAATAGCTCAATTCATTTTCATAATGAAAAAATGTTGAAAAACAAGGATATAGCTTTAAGGTTTAAAGCTTTTTAATGGTTCTAAATTTGTCTAAGAGATGACTAAAACAATTTATCCATAAGATTAAGCATTTAAAAATTACATAGGTGAGTGTTAAATGTGAGCCACTTCAAGGATGATGATAGTATAGATCAATTTTCTGCACACATAAAATCAAGCGGTGTTCTTGGCTGGAACGAGTACAATCATTAGAACTACATCGTTAGAACTACTGATTGTTAAGGGTTAGTTGGTAACTTATTGTAACACGCCCAAATTCATTCCACCTAATCTTTGTAAATGACAAGGAGAAGATGAGAAAATGACCGAGAAAAATCACTGAAAGAAATCACGAAGGGGCATATATGGCCTGTAGATGAGACCTCGTAGTTGTCCATGTGACTTAAGAAACTTTTTCTAAGTCTGAAGTCCATTTATGAGGCCTTTTACGGACTGTATTGCATTTCATGGCCTGTAAAACTGATTTCGTAAACTGGAGTTCCAGGAACCAAATTTCTTGGATCTTGGACCATGATTAAAGGACAACTCGTAGTTCATTTTACAGCCTGTAGAAAGTGGTTTCATAGATCCCAGTTCCAATTTCTAGTAACTCAAATTTTGGACACCTTCATTTACGAGAGGCCACTTATAGTCCATAAATGTAACCACAAAACGTAGATGTCACGATCCAGGTCTAGGGCCTAGACGTGACACAGCGAATGGGAACCTGAAGGGATCCCCAAACAAGCCTCTTAAGCATGCATAGCACATCCTTCATTTCGTGGAAGCAATAAAAGATAAATAAGCACATAACACATAATTTCTAAGGGAAATGGGGCTTTAGACTCACGCTATAGGGAGGTTGTAGGGAAGAGGATAAACATGAATCACATAGAAAATAAGTCTAAAGGGCGGGTAAGTATGACTTACACTATGGGGGCATCTAGGGACTTGGGACTTCCAACTTGTCAACATAGCAAACATTCACCACAAAAGGGATAAAAGACTAAGGGAAAACTCCAACAACATATAGACATAATAAGAGTCGAGCATATAATATACAACACATGTATCTAACAACACCTCTAACTATGAACAGAGCGGGGACCAAGACATCTCCAGGGCTCACCCTCAAAGATAGTACCCAAAAATAAAATAGTCCAAGTAAAGGCATGAAAGTAAATGGATGTTGTCCCCGAATGTGGAGGACTCACCAATAGCAAATCTTCACCGAACCGATTAACAGCATGGAGGAGAAGGATGGAAAGGATCTCTGATTCCTACATGGTTAGATCATGCAAGCAAAAAGTATGTGTTAGTATTTTGAATGTACTAAGTATGTGGGGTGCAATGCAATAAGGATCATAAGTCATAATTGATCCTAGGCGTACTTATACACCAAATTAGCCAAAAATACCCATAAATGGAGCCTAATTAAAGGGTAAATGCATAGAGTTTAGACGTTCTTAGCTTAATTTCTCTTATTTTGCTAATTCAGGGCCAAGTGCGCCATTTGATTATGTTTTTGCAGGTTTTGACCGAATTATGCTAGTTTGGAGTCACACCCGGACCTGAAGGAAGAACACATCCTAGAATGTAGAGGATAAAAGTCAGTTAAATCAGTAAAAATTCTCAAGTGTGCATCACATACCTGGTATAAAGTTGTGGAAGCTGAAAAATGAAGAAAAAAAGGTGTGAAGCAGAAAAAGAGGCACAGTCCGCGTCGCAGACTTTGCAAAAGTTTGGGCAAGATGGTCCAGTAAGCAAAATAAGTGAAAACCCAGCCAGGAGAAGCAATCCGTGTCGCGGACCTGAGGATTGCGAAGGGAAAAATTGAGTTACAGGATTTTAAGTTATATTCTGTCAAAAACTTTAGGTTTTCATATTGTCTTTTACGCAAGAACTGAGAGCGACGACTGTAAACCTTGTTCTAAGGTGAATTTGGTTAGTTTGATCATTATTTCTTGGTTGTTAATGCTTTCTAGGTTATTCATGATGTACGTAGTTACTATGAGTGACTAAGTCTCCATATTCTGGGGTTGTAGCCATAGATAACGTTTAGTTCTTGAATTTTGACATCTATGAATGGATTCTTTTGACTATTCATGTATTACTTTTACCTATACTGCATAGACTGGCCAACTAGGTGGTAAATTAGTTGTTCACTTTGAATTCAAGAGATGTTGGAGTGAATAGAACACAGTTATATAGGGAGCTTGTTCGACTAGGAAACTAGGTTGATTCGTGTAAAGGAGACCCGTGACAACTACTCTTACACCTCGCTTGGTTCATAATATGGGAAGATAACGTTAAAGCACTTTTATTACTCTGACTATCCCCACTCAACGATGTAGTTAGGAAGTCAATAACAGTAGGCCGGCAGAGGCATGCAACCCTGTTCAGGTAATTTTAACCCCATGAATCAGTAGTCAGGAATCCAAACATAGGTGCAAACTTTGAGACTAAACGGAGTCATTAAGGTTACAATCCTGAAATTGTTCATTAATTGATATTTTAACAACAAAAACCAATTTAGATTAGAAGTATTTAAGTTCTTTAATTTCTTTGCATAAATCTCCCAATATTTTTACTAAAAGCACTTCAAACGTGTTAGCTTTGATTGGTTGCTAATTTAATTCAAATCCCTTGGGTTTGACATCCTGGCCTTTAATCAGGCCACTACATTACTTGTTAGACCACGTACACTTGTGTGCGCTGGAGAGCAACAAGTTTTTGGCGCCATTACCGGCGACTTGAAGTTAAATTGGTTGATTATCTAAGTTGTCTTGTTTTGTGGTGTTTGCTACATTTGATCTTAGTTGTGTTGTTTGGTAGGTAATTGGTCACTAAATTGGAAGATTAGGATTCTTATTTTCATCAATCGAAGAGGGGAGCAGGGGTCTTGCTCCAAACTCCGCCGATTGCAGTTATTGAACAGGAGGATCGAGAGGATAATGAAGAAGAAATTGTTCCTGTTAAAGAGGAAATGGCGGAAGAAAATCCACCTACACCATTAGAACCCAGGACCACCGGCACCCAAGGCTAGTTTGGGATGTGGTAATCTCGAGAACCACTAATGTCACTAGCTGCTTTGTCAAGACAGAGCCCTATGGTTGGTGGGAACTTAAGCAGAACATGGTCCAGTTACTACACTCTACTGGATAGTTCATAGGGCTACCACATGAAGACCGACAGGTTCATCTCTAGAACTTCCTGGAGATTATTGATATGTCCACCCCACAGATGTGAATAGAGACTATGTGATGATGACCTTGTTCCCCTTCTCACTGTTTGGGGAAGCACGAAGGTGGCTGCAAATTGAGCCACCTAACTCTATCACTTCCTAGGATGATCTTGCCAACAAGTTTGTCACGTGATTCTTCTCATTTGGCAAGACAACCAAACTCAGGAGTGAGATTCTAAGCTTCAAGCAAAGGATTGGAGAAAATCTTTATCAAGATTAGGATAGGTTTAAAACACTTCTGATAAATTCTCCTCATCATTGTCAAGCTAACGAGTTGTTGGTCCATACCTTCATTCAAGGAATGGAACCCACCACCAAGATTTTCCTTGATTCAGTTGTAGGTAGACAGGCATTGGAGAAGACATACGATGAATTGTATGCTCTTCTCAATCGGATTGCACAAGGAAATCCAAAATGGAATGGAGGATCAAGCCGACCGGTGGTCCAAAAGTAGGCGGTGTATTGGAGATTGATTCTATAACTGCCTTTATGCTTAGATGTTAGCTATGCAGAACATCATGAACACTCACTTCAACAATCTGGCTTTGGCTTAGCAACAACAAGCACTGGTAGTAATAGGCCAACAACCAACCCCAGTCAACATGGTACAACAATAATAGAATGGTTGGTGTGATGTTTGTGGGGGGGGGGGGGGGACCACACTGCTGAGTCCTATGGAGCTTATCAAAAGCAGTAAACTTTATGGGCAATTCCAATAGATGTGGATATCAAGGCTTCGAAAACTAATATAACCCGAATTAGAGGAACCACCCTAAAATCTCTTGAAGTGGTAATCAGCAAAACCAGGGGCCACCTCAACAGAGACCACAGGGTGGCAATGCTTATCAAAATCAGCAAATACAGCAGCCTACAAGGCAAGCTAACCCAAACAATATGACTGACAGTGAGATGCTAAGGCAAATTTCGGCAAACCAGAATCGACAAGAAAAGGATATTCAGAGGAACAAGCAGGGTCCCCTGAACTTGGAGAAACAGTTAGGGAAGTTGGCTAGCTCTATGAACTCTAGGCCTTAGGGAGGCTTACCAGGTACTACTGACCTAATGCAGTCAGCATGAGAAGTGAGAGGCCCTTGACTGAGTTGGTATCAAAGAAGAAGGATGGAACTGTTCAAAATACTGCACAGAATAATGAGGCTGGCAATCCCAGCTTAAGTACTGATGAGGCCACTCCTTTGCCTAAACCTCCCCCTCCATTTCCATAAAAGCCAAGGAAGAAGAAGGAGGATGATTATTTTTAGAAATTCATTGGGCTGCTAAAACAGGTACAAATTAACTTACCTTTGATTGATGTTTTGCAAGGAATCCCGAAGTATGCCAAATATGTGAAAGACATTGTCGCAACAAGAACAAGTTGGCTGAGTATGAGACTGTGGCACTCACGGAGGCCTACAGCTCCAGGATCCTTAATAGATCTCACTTGCCAGCTAGATTGAAGGATCCTCAAAGCTTTACTGTCCAGGTAACCATTGGGAACTGTCTGAATGTAAGAGGTATGTGTGATCTGGGCATGAGTATCAACCTCATGCCCATCTCCATGTTCTTGAAGTTGGGGCTTGGGAGATCGAAGCCCACCACCATCGTCTTACAATTGGTGGATCGTTCTGGTGGGGAAAGCCAGATGGTGTGATTGAGGATGTCTTAGTCCAAGTGGTATCGCTCATTTTTCCCGTGGACTTTGTCATCTTGGATTTTGAATAGGTCCCTGAGGTCCCATTCATTCTTGGGCGCCGTTCCTAGCTATAAAAAGGGCATTAATTGATGTAACAGCAGGGAGGATCACCATGAGAGACCATGATAAAGTTGAGGTATTCGATGTCTACAGAGCAATGAACCTGTCGGCTACATATGAAGATTTGGCAGCAGTCACAGTGATAGATACTGCGGCTGCAGTGAGCTAAGTTGAGATCATAGACCAACTAGGCAGAGTATTACTAAATCAATGGCTAGTGGATGATGTAGAGGCCAAAGAGATAGAAGGTGTGTTGAACACCCACAATGTCAACATGCTTAAGAAAATGGCTTAGCCATTGAACAGGGTGTAGGGACCACCACCCAAACCCTTATTTGAAAAAGCTCCTCAGCTTGAGTTAAAGCCGTTGCCATCGCATCTGACGTATGAATTTCATGGTAAAAATAATACTTTACTTGTAATCTTGTCTACTTCATTGGCTACAGCCCAGTCTAATGTTGTTGTGGCTATTCTAAGGAAGAGAAAGAGAGCAATTAATTGGCACATGTCAGACATCCATGGCATTAGCCTAAACCTATGTATGCACAGGATTATCATGGAAGAACATCACAAGCCTGTGGCCCAACCACAGAGAAGATTAAGTCCAATCATGAAAGAGATGGTGACAAAGGAAGTAATCAAGTGGTTAGATATGGGGATCATCTTCCTCATCTCTAACAGCAAGTGGTTAAGTGCAGTGCAATGTGTACCTAAGAAGGGAGGGATGATGGTCGTCACCAATGAAAAGAATGACTTGATCCTAACCAGAATGGTGATAGGGTGTGTATCTTCATAGATTACAGAAAGTTGAATGACACCACCCGCAAAGACCACTACCCAGTGCTCTTAATTGATCAAATGTTAGATAAACTTGCTGAGCAATAATACTACTGTTTCCTGGATAGATACACGGGGTACAACCAAATCACCATCGCACCGGTAGACCAAGAGAAGACGACCTTCACATGTCCATATGGAACCTATGCTTTCAAACACATGCCCTTTGGTTTGTGTAATGTACCAGCCACTTTCCAAAGGTGCATGATGGCCATATCACATGACATGGTGGAGGAATATGTAGAGGGGTTCGTGGATGATTTTTCTTTCTTTGGTGAGTCTTTTGAGATATGTCTGCAAAATCTGGATAGAATGTTAACAAGATGTGAGGAGACTAACCTTGTTATTAACTTGGAAAAATGCCACGACTGGTCAAAAAGGGGATAGTTTTAGGGCACAAAGTATCAAAATGCAGTTTAGAGGTAGACAGAGCAAAAATTGAGGTGATAGATAAGCTACCTACACTGGTGTCGGTTAACGGAGTCTGAAGCTTTCTGGGATATGCGAGGTTCTACCACAGATTTATTAAGGACTTCTCAAAAATTACAAAGTCATTATGCACCCTCCTAGAGAAAGAGGTGCTCTTTAACTTTGATGTTGCTTGTTACTAGGCTTTCGAGTTGTCAAAGAAGAATCTAGTTAAGGCTCCAATACTTAGCACCTAACTGGAAGCTCCCATTCGAGCTCATGTATGATGCTAGTGATACAGCGGTGGGCGCAATGTTAGGGTAGCACAAAGAGAAAGTGTTCCACTCTATATACTATGCCAGCAAGACTCTGGATGCAGCTCAAAACAATTACACAGTTACTGAGAAAGAGATGTTGGCACTAGTATATATGTTTGACATGTTCAGATCATACTTGGTGAGCACCAAAGTTATTGTGTTCACAGACCATGCTGCAGTCAGATACTTGTTCAAAAAAAGAAGGATGCTAAGTCCCACCTGATTAGATGTATCCTGTTTCTCCAAGAGTTTGATATTAAGATTAAAGATCGCAAAGTGAAACACCCTAAAAAGGCCAAAAAATGTGCCTCAGAAATGCTCATAATCGTAATTTCCATATATCCCAAAATTCGTGTGTGATATCAAAAATCTGACTTCATATTCATGATCAGGGGGCAAAATTGAGTGGGAGATGGGTATGACCCCAATTTTAGAGGACTGGTAGCAAAACTTCATTTTCGCAAAAATTTCTTATCCAGTGTGCATCCGCAACCAGGCCGTGACGCGGACTAGGCACGGATTAGTGTATTTTGTCCTTCGTGATGGCTCCATGATACAGATCTATCGCGGAGTAGTCTTAATACTACCTTCATTTTTCATTTCGGCCCAAGGGCCTTGAGGTTATAACCCCATGCCACCTATGCGTAAGCACACCTATACGTAGCCATTTTTCAACTTTATATCACTCAAGATCCTCTCAAAACCCTCTCTAACACTTAACTAAATGTTTCCTCCAAATTCAAGTGTCCCAACCTTAATTCCGGATCTCAAGAACTTCATTCAAGCTCTAAGTTCTCATTCAAATCTACATCAAGGAAATCCCCAAATTCAAGGTATATGGGTTTCAACCATTAGGTCCTTCCACCTATGGTGCCCAACCTTTCTTTTATTGAAAATTGCATGTTCCTTAAGTTGTATTACTTATGGATATTACTTATTATGAATTATGATTACAAATCATGTTGGGGCTTTATGAAAAGTTGATTGGAAACACATGTTTTACCTATTTCAAGCTTATACTATGAGATTGGTTGTTTATTATGATTATGCATGTTTTGGGCTATGAAGCTATAATCTATTATGAGGTTTGGTAAGGGATTTCAAGTTATTTGCATGAGGGTTTTACTATGTGTTGGTGGGTCAATTTACATTGGATTTTCTCATATGATTTCACTCTTAAATTGCATGATTCTGAACTAGCACTACACACCCATTAAGTGTTTGATAAAATGTCTTGACATGAATTCTTAGGTTATTGATGATCTATGATATGGTTCACAAGTTAAGTGACTCTATGATGATCAAAGGATTGTATGTATGTATTGAAGTCATGAAAAGTATCTATATTGTTGCAAGTTAACCATACCTTGTTGAGGGGACGACATGTCTCGACCACTATGATGGTTGGTGCTATACCCATCTACCATGTTGAGGGGTATATACCTTGACCACTGTGATAGGGGGTGCTATGCCCATCTACTATGTTGAGGGGTATATACCTTGACCACTATGATAGGGAGTGTTATGCCCACCTACCGTGTTGAGGGGTATATACCTTGATCACTATGATGGGGGGTGACATGCCCATCTACCATGTTTATGGGTAGATACCTCAATCATCTTCCAAGGGGGTGATACACCTTGGATTCCAAGTAATAGTCTATTTGGTCTATGAGTATGGTCTCTTCCTACACATGTAATCTATATTCTCAAGTTATATGTTTTACAAGTATGTTTTACTTCAAGCATTAATCATGTATGCCATATTGATATTACACTGACCATTGCTTATGATTATGCATTTTGGCTATGTTTGCTTATGTCTTGTTGCATTGCATTCTACATACTTAGTATATTCAAACATACTAATGCATACTCTATGCCTACTTGATGCTACCATGTAGGAACTGGAGCACCTCACGATCTTCCTCCACGTGGCTAGTTTGGCATCCTGAAGATAAACTTTGGTGAGTCCTCAATTTTGAGGACATAAGGTATGCTACTCTTGCTTTTGTTATCTCTTTTGTTGAGCATTTGATACTATGAGGGTGAGCCCGAAAAGTGTCTTGGCCCCCACTCCAATCCATGCTTAGAGGTGTCGTTGGAACAATTGATGTACTTATGCTTGAGCTATGACTCTTCTATGTTTTATTCTATTAAAGTTTTCCCCTAGTCCCGTTTTCCCTTATTTGTACATTTTCTTGTTGATGTTTTGGTTCCGCGACCAAGGATGTGTAAATTGATATGCTAAGAGGCTTGTTGGGGGTTCCTTCGGGTTCCCCATTCATCGTGTCACCTCTAGGCCCTAGGATTGGGTTGTGACAAACTTGGTATCAAAGCACTAGGTTATTAGTGGTCTTCGCAATCCAACACACCACATTGATTAGAGTTATATTCATGGTTATGAGGTGCACCACTACTATGAGTAAGAGGCTATGAGGCGTTTTAGGAAATTTTTTCCTTCTTCATTATCTATGTCATGCTTTAGGAGTAAGTTAAGGCTTTCCCTCTAACGAATGTTCTTTGCTATTCTAGATCATGCCGATTCCATGAGGAAGAAGGGCATGTACTCTCGAGGAGCAACCGGCCCCTCCCGCTCATCAAGCTCCTCAAGATGGGGGAGTGGCCTATGAAGAGTTCTGGGATGCTATTACCATGTTGGCCTATGCCATGACCAATCAAATCAACCAAGGGGCCCAAGCTCCTTATGCTCCTACCCCAGCCTCAAGGGTGAGGGACTTTACTAGAATGAACCCACCGGAGTTCTACGGGTCCAAGGTAGATGAGGATCCACAAGAATTCATTGACAAGGTGTATAAGGTATTGTCCATTATGGGGGTTAACTTGGAGGAAAAGGTGGAGTTGGTGGCCTACCAACTCAAAGGGGTAGCTTAAATTTGGTTCACCCACTGGAAGGCGGAGAAGGGGAACAATAATGTTATTCCTTGGGAAGAGTTCAAAGCTGCATTTCTTAATCGGTTCTTTCCCATTAAGCTTAGGGAGATGAAAATGATGGAATTTATGAATCTAAAGCAAGGGTCTATGAATATGAGCAAGTACGCCCTCAAATTCAATCAACTCACCAAGTATGCCCCTCAATTGATTGCTGAGTCGAGCTCTAAGATGAACAAATTTGTGTCGGGTATGTCCAACTTGGTGAATGAGGAGTGTCATACCGCCATGCTCATAGGTAATATGGATTTGTTCCGCCTCATGACTTATGCCAAATAACTAGAGGGGGAGAAGCTTAGAAAAAGAAGAAGTGGTGAGGCCAAGAGGGCGCGTTTTGAAGATAAGTTCCAAAGTCCAAAGGATGGCCAGTTTCCTTAAGGCTAAGGGTCTTCCA
The DNA here is from genome assembly GCA_026153255.1 of Solanum medicagineum. Classification (NCBI taxonomy): domain Eukaryota; kingdom Viridiplantae; phylum Streptophyta; class Magnoliopsida; order Solanales; family Solanaceae; genus Solanum; species Solanum medicagineum. Next base: position 16,263 of record JAPFFP010089027.1, read on the forward strand.
ACGCTCCTAATAGGAGGTTTGCTAATGACAACCCGAGGGTCCAAGGTGGTGGTGGTGCGGTGCCTAATCATATGTCCCAAGATGTGGTAGATGCCATAATGGCCCATGTTTGAAGAACACTAATGCTTGCTATGGTTGTGGTGAAGTGGGTCATAAGGTGATTGATTGTCCTCGTAATCAAAATAAGTGTAAGGACGGTTATCCACAATGCCAAGGCGCAAATGCAGGTCCAAAGGCAAGAGGAGGCCATCAAGGGGGTGCTCCAAGGCAAAATAGGTTCCATGCTCTTCAAGGGAGATAGTGGGTAGATGAGGTGCCCAATGTCGTCACCGGTATGTTAAAAAAATTTTATTTTGATATGTATGCACTGATAGACCCGGGTGCCACTCTTTCTTTTATTACTCCTTTTGTTACCAAAAAGTTTCATGTTAGTTCTAAATTGTTGAGTGAACCTTATGAAGTGTCTACTCCTGTTGGTGCATCTATTTATTGCTAGAAAAGTCTATAAAAATTGTCTCATATTCATTTTGCAAAAACTCTTACCTTGTGATTTTGTTGAATTAGATTGGTGGATTTTGATATTATTCTTGGGATGGATTGGTTTCATGCATATTATGCTTTTATTGATTGTAAAACCCGTAGAGTCAAATTCCAATTCCCTAAAGAGCCCTTCCTTAAGTGGAAAAGTTATGATGTGGTGGTTAAGGGTAGATTCATTTCTTGTCTTATAGCCCAAAAGTTTATTTTTAAGGGTTGTCTCTATCATCTTGTGAGGGTTAGGGATATTTTGTCCAAGGTCTTCCCATAGAGTCGGTTCCGATTGATGTCTTTTCTAATGAGCTTCCCAATGTTCCTCCTGATAGGAAAATCGACTTTGATATAGACCTTCCTCCCAACACTCAACCAACTTCTATTCTACCTTACCAAATGGCCCCGACGGAGTTGAAAAAGTTGAAGGAGCAATTGAGTGATTTGTTGCAGAAGGGATTCATAAGGCCGAGTAAGTCACCTTGGGGTGCACCGATATTATTTGTGAAGAAGAAGGATGGTTCCCTTACAATGTGCATTGATTACCAACAACTTAATAGAGTCCCCATAAAGAATAAGTACCCACTACCAAGGATTGAAGACCTTTTTTATCAACTTCAAGGGGCTAGTCACTTCTCTAAGATCGATCTTCAGTCTGGATATCACCAAGTGAAAGTGAGGGAGTGTGACATTCCCAAAAAGGCTTTCCGGACTAGGTATGGGCACTTTGAGTTTGTGGTTATATCCTTTGGGTTGACTAATACACCAGCTATGTTCATGGATCTTATGAATAGGGTCTTTAAACCCCACCTTGACTTGTTTGGGGTAATTTTTATGAATGATATCTTGATTTATTCCCATAGTGAGGAAGAACATGTGAATCGCTTGAGGGTGGTGTTACAAATCTTGAAGGAGGAGAGGTTGTATGCAAAATATGAAAAATGTGGGTTTTTGTTGAAAGAGATTGCATTTTCGGAACATGTGGTGTCAGGTGATGGTATTAAGGTAGATCTTAAGAAGACAGAGGTGATTATAAATTGGCCTATACCTTTGACTCCATCGGATATTAGAAGTTTCTTGGGTTTGGCGGGTTGGTAGTATTATCAAGCACTTGAGCCTTCCCCTTCCGAATGGAATCCGTAGCACCACAATAATCCACTTAATATTTTGATGGAGTCATAGAACAACCATTGCAAATTCACAGCTGGTCCAACAAGCATTATCCTAATAGGAAGACTTCTTGTAAACAAATTAAGAAACCAAATTTTCTTCAAAGCCAACTTTAGGCTACTGGCCTTCTTGTTGTTAAGAGAAGCAACTATGTTGTCAGCGGGGTTAGAGATAATACTACCAACGGATCCAGCAGCATATCCGACTAAACAAGTTACACTAAGCTGCTGAGTTCTCGATGGGTCCACATTGGGAATCGCTTTCTTTCAAGCTTCTGCGAAGCTGGAATCTGCAACCTGCTCCGCCTGCAGGTCTGTTGCAAACGGACGGCGCCACCTCATCGTGGTGGCTCTGGCGAGGAATCGAGGATCATGACGAACATTGTTTGGCGAGATAACACGACAGAGATCGACGGCGATTGCAAAAAGGGATCGGAGTTTAGCTGAAGCACAAGGGTAACCCTTTTCTTTGTTCTTTTAATAGGGCTGTGCAGCAGCCCTTTTATTTTATTAAACATATATAATAATTTATTTTTTTACTTTAATCCACCAACCAAATTAATTATCTAAAATTATCCCCAAACTGAATAGTAAAAATATTAAATAGACCCAAAATGCCCCATTAAATTACACGAGATAAATATTTTATAATGTACGAAATCCCATATCTCACAATGACTTAACGGGTCGTTACATTATCTACCACAAAAAATCATGTTCTTCCTCAAACATAAGGAAGGAGAAGAAAGAATAATCGACATTACCAAAACCTAAGTCATTAGCTTCCAGAGTCAGTAATAGTTGATAGTCGAAGAAAGAAAAAAAATACATATGATGAAACAAAAGATAGGCTAAAGATTAAATGGAAAGGATAATTCTGATCTCTTCAAGTTTATTTGTACTCTTGAAATTTGTTGGTTTATGGATTGAGGGATGGGAGGCGACAAATAAGATGGATGGTATAGCGGTAAGGCAGCCTCCCCGGAGATCGCTAGTTCTAGCTATATTTTTATTGATTCATGGGTAGCTGTTCAATTAGCACCAACTGTTAACATTGGCGCTCTGCAACCCTTGAAGAAATCTTTGTCCACTCTTTTTTGTAAAGGTGGTTATTAATAGACTCATTCAATTTGTCAAAGATGAAGCTAAGGAAGTGTTAAATAGGGCACAAACAGAGTTTCAGTTGACTGAAGAGGAAGTCATTGCTTTGTGGGTGTCAACCATTAATGATGAAAGTTTACAATGGTGTTTGATGAACTAGAAAAGTTTATATTGGACAGATTTACAGAGGAGAAATAAAAAGAATTGTTGAATTACTTGTTTTGGTCTAATGGTCCACAGACTGGAAGACCTGTTGCCTCAAATAAGCAATATACTGCCAGGAAAATATCCCTGGATAGAATGAATAGACTGTGTGTGATGTTATTACTCGTATATTTAGCGTCACAAGCCCCTGTAGTACAAGGAGACAGTCAAGAAAAGCAATCCATTCAAGAAATTGGCGTCATGGCTCAAAGGGACGGTGCTGCAAAAGGAATAGCTTCTAGCTAGTTCACATCGTTTTGGTATCATGCCCATACATGAGCTTGAAGAGGTTTAGCTAAAAGTCAAATACAGTACAACTGAGACGTGATAGAACTTGTTGAAGCTTTTGCACATTTGCTCGGAAGGATCTTTCAGAGTTATTAAATGGTAAGGCATGTTTTTATCTGCATTAAGCACCTCTGGCAGTCTTGCCTTATCAGAATCATTTAATCTAGAAGTAGCAAAGGCTTATCTACTCTAGGATGCAAATTGCACAAAGTCCTGGATAGAACAGGATATACTGATTGAGGAAAGCCATCAAGGAAAATAGGCGGATAGTGTATATATCAGAAAAGGTGTTCTGGATTCTATGCTAGACAAGCAAACTTACTATGAGTAGTTAAAGAATGAGGTGAATAATTACGGACTTGGTGCAGCATTCTCTTAATATACCAGGCATCAATTGTGTTCAATTAGTTAGATTCTTGTCTATTACTGCTAGAGATGATGCAGTTAAGAAATTCAATAAGGATTTCAATTCAGAATATTGCTTATGAGCTTGAAAGATGGAGGTGTTGCTGTCGATGTTATAGTTGCATCATTTTTCTTAAAGGATACTTGGTCGAATCCTACGGTGGAGCAGCAAGCCTAAGATAGAATCCATCGAATAAGGCAATACAAATCAGTCAAAGATGTTAGGAAAGCTAAAAGAAAAGGACTTAAATCCCCTGTTTTATGGAACTACCAAAGATAGTTTTACGCAGGATGACTCGAGGAAAATTAAACGCCTCAGGGATGACTCTAGGTCGCGATAATCAATACTAAAACTGCTGTAGCCTATCAAACTATCAAAAACGGATTCTTTTATATATATAGGAGGTGATCTTAATTCTAAATATTTGGCTTATACTCCACACTCTGATTCTGTGGACTATACTCAGATGCTGAAAAGCCTACTACAATAAGAGAACTAATAATTTGCAAGCCTATGAAAGAATTTAGACTTTTTAGTGCATACACTTCCCATAAATCCACGAAGCTGCTGGAACGTCATTACTTTGAAATTTGGTTTAACTGAATAAATTCCATGTGAAGATAACATATTAGTTGCTAAATAATGGAATACGTAAAACACATTAGTGACGCCTTTGCTGGAGAGGAAACAAAGCAACACACATCAGATTTTGAGTCATGAAAATGCAAACACTCCTCCTTAGTGCAGCGTCCTAAATTTCTCTCCCAGCTACCTTTTAACAGAATGCATAAATGGTGTTCTTTGACTTCATAATCTGAGAACAGTCGCTCATCTTATAACATACTTCTTTAAGATGTATGAATGTGTACAGAGAGGCCAAATTCACTACAGCTACTTTGTCGAAGCATAGTCACTAACTGGGAATTACTTAACACTACTTCGGCTGCCTACAAGAAGCAAAGAAGAATAAAATCGAAAACTTTTCAGACGATACTTATTTCAAAATAACTAAGGTCCCTTCGATCATCTATAGAAATTTAAGTTAGTCATACCAATTACATATCAAATCATATCACAAGATATAAGGAAAAGATGAGGAACAGATTCAGTACATTACAAATAAATATATAAAAGTAAGAGATCGAAGTAGGACTAGAAGATTCAAAACAGAGTAATCCATTCAATAAATTTCAACCAAAGAAATAGAATCAGAGATAACAAACATAAATTAGCAAAATA